>WAAG01080752.1:56782-77839 GCA_013390105.1 Tichodroma muraria
AGGTACCATAAGTCGTTCAGACTGCTGCCTGTGAGTGGCTTGTTACCACAGCAGCAGCAGCAAAGACTCGCTGTGGGAGTCTGTAAGTGGTACCAGTTGCCCACTGTATAAAATAAAGTAAAACCAAAACAAAACAAAAAGATCGTAAAACTCTTTCAGATCCATCCATATTAAGCTCCCTGCTCACTTTCTCATACTAAAGTCATCTCCGTGAGACAAATCTCTTTTTAAATATTTATCAGAAGGAAAGGGAAACGGTCTGAAAGAGATTTGCACAAAACCTGTTTATCAGTCCCGGGTGTGCGAGCCGATCTATCAGCCCTGCCGTGACTCTGGGAGCAGTTTCCTCTGCCTGGCTCATAGACTTCAGAAGATATGGAAGCATTTCTGTGTGCACTTGAAACGTTGTTCTCCAGATTTATTTTTCTAGTATTTTTCTCTAACATGCTTATTTGTCTCTTTTAAGGCCTGCTTTACATTACGTAGTCTTTTTGTGTTCCCTGCGGATGAAAAGCACATGCATTTCCACTCCTCCCTCATTATAATGCTCCTTTCTGAAGAAAAGCATCTCATGTGTTCTAAAAAACCATTGTTATTATGAAGTTTTTAAAAACCTGTTGATGACTCATTGGGAAATAGTTAACAACATTATTTTCCCAGCTTTGCCTTATACCCCTTCAATCCTAGGTCTTCTTGCCAAAACGGTGCAAACCCTTCTTGTAGGTGGGGCTGACAGCTCTATTGTTAAGATTGTTCAAGTACATTTACCAAACATTAGATATTTTAGCTAAAATTTCCATGCTGAATATTTACTTAAACCTGAACTACATGGGAAAATCTTAGCCAGAAGTTTCTCTTATCTCTAAGACCAGGGCTAGGTTATATTTTGCCTTGTCAAAATACTCTGGTAATCTTTCCAGAGAGGCTTTAATGCCCTTAGCCTTTGGAAAAGGAACATGAGATCTGCCTTTGTGAAAGCTTGCCTCAATTTAACGACATTAGGAGTCTTTGAAAAACTGCAGGCAGCATTTGGCCAGATCCAGAGACCACATCACTCTGACCTGCTGAGCTTGTTGAAGGGCTCTGGGATAAGAGAATGGGAAAGTCCCTGCCTGGCACTTTCTTGTGGCCAGGTTGTCTCAGCCCCCTCAGTGTCACTTCTCTCTCTTAAAAGGCCCCTTCACACACCTCACTAATCTCACAGAAAGGGACTGGATGAGCTCTGTGCCAGCAGTCAGAGGTAGGTCCAAGGAATAGAAGGCAGGGGGTTGGAACAAGAAGATTTTTANCCCTCTGACTTCTCTGAAAATGCCTTGATTCTTTCAAAAGAGCATTGGGAGAATAGGCTGAATGACTAACTGGGAGACAGTGCTCTCTGGAAAATCCCAGAGATGGTGTTGAAATTACTGAACTTCCCCAAAGGCAGGATGAGCAGAGATGCTGGGATCTGCACAGTAACAGCTCTGCCTCGCTCTAACACCACAACAGGCTCCTTCCCCACATCTGGGGCTTACGGGGGGAGAGGAATAAGAAAATCCTCCTCTTTGGCTTTTCCCCCTTGTCCCGGTTGTCCTGAAACCTGAGCTGATTTTTAAGTGTGTGTTCATGTTTCCCCTCCTTTTCCTCTCCACCTCCTGTTCCCAAGGGCATACGTGCTAGCACAGGAGCAGCTGCTGAAACCTACACTGCCCTGACCTCGGGAAATTTTTTGGGTTTGGAGGGTCAGAACCCATAACCCCTGTGCTGACACCCACCCTCAGAGGCTGCTGAACTTTTTTAAGCCCCTCTCTCTGGAAGGCAGCACCTGGTCCCTGGATAAGGCTTACAAATGACTGAAAATCTATTTGTGCATCCGTGTGTTCCATAACCTTGCATCTTGTGCTATCTCATTTCTCTGTGCTGGGAAGGGATGGGAGGCGTTCCCAGGTGAGTCTGGAGACAGCACTGCACACTGTGGGGTACCTGGGTAAAATATCCACAGGCAGATACGGTTTTCCAATACAAAAATACAGACAGAGCACACACACCTCTGTCTTTTAATAGATACACGTATCTTCCCCTGACAAGGTGTTTAAGGTTTTACTTAACAAGTCAGCAATAAGAACATTAAAATATACTATTATTAAGGCTATTAGAAAGGCTGACTGGGACAATTCTACCCCTGAAGATTTTTCAAGCTTTGCTGAGGACTGCAAGGCTGCCTGATGGTGTTTTGTAGCAACTGAGACAGGCACCTCGTAGTCTTTTCTTTCCAAACTGGCTCAGGATCTCTTCCTGCTCTCAGTGACAGTGACTGGGGTGCAGCCAGGCTGGAGGAGCCTCCCATCACACCCTGCAGCATTACTTAATACTTGCCTTCTGAAAGCTCCCACAGGTTAAATCTTCCCGATGCCAGGAATTCTCAGCTGAACATCAACACAGTAATAACCACGTACTCTCCATCCCTGCCGTGAACTCGGGCAGATTTGTTGTTGGTTGCTAAAGGCAACTCCTTCTGATTGATGGTTGCCAGGAACTTTCCACCAGCGGGGTGGGGCCGGGGCTATCGTCTTTCCAGGGCTCTGCAGACAGGCAGAGGCGATAGGAGAAAAAGAGGGAAACTGGGAGACCATAGAGGTACCATAAGTCGTTCAGACTGCTGCCTGTGAGTGGCTTGTTACCACAGCAGCAGCAGCAAAGACTCGCTGTGGGAGTCTGTAAGTGGTACCAGTTGCCCACTGTATAAAATAAAGTAAAACCAAAACAAAACAAAAAGATCGTAAAACTCTTTCAGATCCATCCATATTAAGCTCCCTGCTCACTTTCTCATACTAAAGTCATCTCCGTGAGACAAATCTCTTTTTAAATATTTATCAGAAGGAAAGGGAAACGGTCTGAAAGAGATTTGCACAAAACCTGTTTATCAGTCCCGGGTGTGCGAGCCGATCTATCAGCCCTGCCGTGACTCTGGGAGCAGTTTCCTCTGCCTGGCTCATAGACTTCAGAAGATATGGAAGCATTTCTGTGTGCACTTGAAACGTTGTTCTCCAGATTTATTTTTCTAGTATTTTTCTCTAACATGCTTATTTGTCTCTTTTAAGGCCTGCTTTACATTACGTAGTCTTTTTGTGTTCCCTGCGGATGAAAAGCACATGCATTTCCACTCCTCCCTCATTATAATGCTCCTTTCTGAAGAAAAGCATCTCATGTGTTCTAAAAAACCATTGTTATTATGAAGTTTTTAAAAACCTGTTGATGACTCATTGGGAAATAGTTAACAACATTATTTTCCCAGCTTTGCCTTATACCCCTTCAATCCTAGGTCTTCTTGCCAAAACGGTGCAAACCCTTCTTGTAGGTGGGGCTGACAGCTCTATTGTTAAGATTGTTCAAGTACATTTACCAAACATTAGATATTTTAGCTAAAATTTCCATGCTGAATATTTACTTAAACCTGAACTACATGGGAAAATCTTAGCCAGAANTTTAATGCCCTTAGCCTTTGGAAAAGGAACATGAGATCTGCCTTTGTGAAAGCTTGCCTCAATTTAACGACATTAGGAGTCTTTGAAAAACTGCAGGCAGCATTTGGCCAGATCCAGAGACCACATCACTCTGACCTGCTGAGCTTGTTGAAGGGCTCTGGGATAAGAGAATGGGAAAGTCCCTGCCTGGCACTTTCTTGTGGCCAGGTTGTCTCAGCCCCCTCAGTGTCACTTCTCTCTCTTAAAAGGCCCCTTCACACACCTCACTAATCTCACAGAAAGGGACTGGATGAGCTCTGTGCCAGCAGTCAGAGGTAGGTCCAAGGAATAGAAGGCAGGGGGTTGGAACAAGAAGATTTTTAAAGTCCCTTCCAACACAAACCATTCTATGATTCTGTGATTCCTGCTCCTCTAGCCCGTGAATGGGGCACCAAAGCAAACAGCAAGCCCTCCTTCCCTCCTGCTTTCCCAGGATTTCTCTCCTCCTGAACCACATGAAGAAGGAAGCTACCAGAACTGTACAACAGTGTGAGGAGCAAGATAAGGAACAAGAAAAGGAGATTAGGTTATGAGACGCTACCCGAGGCAGTGAACGGAGACTTGACGTTTACAGAGATTGCCTGGGGTTGGGAGAGGGAAGCTGGGCATGACATGGGGGTCAGGATGTGGCCCCTGGGACCTCCCTGTGGTTTTGCAAAACCCACCCAAGGTGATGGGAGAATCCACAGACAACACTTGGCTGAATAACATCCCAAGAATGAAAAGGGGACGCTGGAAAGACCATGCTTCAAATAGGCAGGCAGAAAACTGGTCACTAGAACACATCCCTCTCTGGAGCCTGAAGAGGAAATCAGGAGTCCACTGCTTTTCTGCTGTCAGCAAATACCTGCTCCAAAGTGCATCCTGCCTTAACAGTGGCAAGTTCACAGTCATTATTGGCATTTCATAAGCCCAAAGAGCAGAATTGCTTCAGCAGGATAGGGGTCGTAAGGGCAGAGGAGATGTTAATCCAGAGTAAAAATAGGTACTTGAAACTCAGAAAACTCCTGTTCTCAATGTAGATAATCTTGCTTCATGTTCCTTATGCATATCACAAAGGTCACCGGAGTACTTTCTGTCCTTGTGACCCTCAGCACACAGACAACAGGTGTGCAACAGGGACCTGTTCGGTCAGGTTTATTTAATGAAGCCATGGCTTTTCTACAGAAAAAAAAAGTACAAGGTCATGGAAATAAAGACGTGTTCAGAGTGGCTCAGAGAACAAGGGACCAGACAAAGGTTTCAGTGACTGTGTAGCTTTTCCCGGCACTTAAAAAATTTGTCTTTTCAGAGTAAAAAGGATCTTTTATAATGTTAATGTTCAGTCACACCATTATCCCATACCACCCTATAAGCAGTATCCAAAAGTGTAAAAGCAAATTAGACCCCAAATCTGCCATGTTGGCTCCATGTTCCCAAGATTTCCCTTAATTTAGTAGACATGAAAGGCTGTTTGAACTAAGCCATGGGACCAGACACTGAAACAAATGAAGAGAGGAAACAGTGCTCATGTTCCTGCAGTTCTGTTTACACTGCTACATTTCAGCTGTGGACACCTCAGCATGGCTGTGGACCACAACAATCCAATCATTTTCAAAACTGACCAAAATGGTGAAAATCAAAGAGCAGACCTTACTTGAGCAAGCCCTGCTGACTTCATACAGGCTACCAAGCACTTTCCAAGAAGGAGCAATGTTGCAACCTTCCTCATCTGGAGTTCATTTTAACCTGTGATTCAGAATTGAAAGTCTCTGTTTCATTTTATTAATATCGTCAGATATTTAACCTTGGAGAAATCTGGTTTTTTTCAAACTGTAACAATTAACAATTCTTTTCCAATGCCAAAATGTATCTGTAAACTTGTCTTTTTGCCCACCAAACCAGACATCAAACTAAACAAAACAGAGTCACACAAACCTTTAGAAAAACAGCCAGGTCAGGTTCTTCAGGTCAGCCCTTGATGAGTTTGGGGCTGAGGGAGAAAACTGACCTGATACACAGAAGAACCTCAAGTTTTTTTGAGTACTGCCTTCAGGCTGAACTGCCCCTCACTTGTTTCTCACCCTCCCACATCACTCTGTGTCAGAAAGGGCCTTGCTGCTTTCCCAAGCCATTGAAATCCTGTTACTGCCCCAGCCTCAGGCATGACAGCATCGTGTAAGGATGGTGACAATGCCCCAGTTGTGGTCAGGCTGGCCCTAGTGCAGGCACAGCTCTTGGCCTGTGATTTTCAGCTCCCATTGTATCCAGCTGGGATACCCCAAAACTTGGAAGAGATTGTTGTGGTGTTCTGTCTCTTTGCATCACACAGCTCATCCTCACTTCCAGCTGCTGCTCTTTACAGTCCTGCAGTGACTCTTTCTCTTATGACCACGTCGAGCAGAGATCTTTCACCCCAAATCCCTTCCTCCATCGTCTCCCATTACCTGCCAGGTCTCACCAAGGCTAACACCTTTTCCCTGCACTGCCTCCCTTCATCACACAGCTCACCAAGTCCCTCCCACCCATTTTTCTCAGCAGCCCCTTGCCTGCCCGAAGCCTTTCCCGTGCTGTGTTTTATAGGCTAATATATCATGCTGCAGCTATAATATGCAGAGTAGCATTTCAATGCATAATTCCAGAACTGGACGCATTCATCTCTTCCCCAGTCACAGCTCAGAAAGCTCCTTTGAACAGATGATTAGTGAGTCAAGAAGTTTACTAGAAGACAAACAATATACCAAGGTAAAAGCCATAAACACAAAGCAAATTGCTCATGGCTGTGGTTCCTTCTGGTGCCAAGAGGAACACGACCTTTAAAGCTGTGTTTGATGGCCTGGTCCTGGCTCTCTGTGCTCTCCTCAGGCTGTCATTCTTGTAGGCTTCAATAGAGAGTAGAGTTCAGGTTTTCTATAATGTCCCTGAAGACAGCATGGATCCGCACCTCAATTTTTTGCACAGGTCACTCTGTAATGTAATAATGTCGTGTTCTGATGGTCCTCGACAGAATGCCTCCCCAGGTTTTCCAAGGTATTCAGCAGGAAACAAATGTGGAGAGTGTCTCCTCCCCCCCCATAAGTCAATATAAAATTTTGGTTTCAACATGGGGCTTATACAATGCATAGAGGACCAACACAAGGCGTGTACTATCAGGAATACATCATTACCAAACATTCAAAAGTTGTAAGCTAGAACTCAAAACATTATGCAATTGGCACTCAAAAATAAAAATTTCAATACTTAACATTTAAAGTTGATGCTTTTCAGCTTTATCTAACCACAAGAACTAGACCCTGACTTTTGTACGATTGTTTGAATGATGCCAGGACAAAGAGCTCTAGAAAAAACAATAAATATTTTGAGAAATGTCAAAATTACAGTTTTTAACCTGCAATCTGTGTGTTCATGGAGTGTTCTTAAGGGGTCTGCAGAGGGTAACTAAGAAAAGCAAACCTATTTTCTGCAGTATTAAATCACTATACAGGAACTGACACTTCCACTGGAAAAAGAAAGGTTTTAAGGTGCTGCAAATTGGAAAAAGGTTGAAAAACATGTTTCTGGTGATTCTGACCGGAGCTTTCAATTATTCAAGCGTAAGAGGGCCCCAGTTCTACCGAAGTTAACTGGGATTTGTTCTAAATCCCATAGGTACTTTGGAAAGTTCAAACCAGAGTTCCTGGATGAATGGTTCCAACTGTGTACAATGTGCAGAGCTCTGATTTTTTTGCCTTTTCTTTTTTTTTTTTTTTTTTTTTTTTTTTGGTCCAGTGGAGGTGCAAATCCCTGTATATAGGTTTAGGACTATGTATAGCAAGGCAGCATTTTTTGATTACATTCTGCAACCCCTTTCCTGACAGTTCCTGAGCCTTGGCATTTCCACACAGGCTGCCTGAGCTTTTATAGTGACTTGCTCCTGTCCTTCAGCTAATATTTCTGGGAGGGATTTCAGGGATCTTTTTCGGCTTGGGAGTAGTTAGTTAAACTGTCAAGGAAATGATGAATGGAATCTGCACCCATGTGTTACCACAAAGATGCCTTGCAGACATTTCCTCAGATCTCAAGGCATCTGGCTCGGGCTTTCTTACGTCACCAAATACAATAGAAGAATAGTAATGATTAGCAGTTGTATAACAGCAGCACATTTCTCCAAGTTCTTTTTGCTTGGATGTTTATAAAGCTCTGCTGGAAGAGAAACAACAGTTCCAATAGGAAAACTAGGGAAGAGGCGAAGTTCCTTGTTTAAGCCACAAACCCATCTCACTTCAGTACCCAACACAAAATTCATATTCTGTGCTCAGATCAAAACTTCCCAGTGAAGGCAGATTTTTTTTTCAAAATGAGGAAAAGAGATTTTAGCTTCAAAACCTGAAGATTTCTTGACAGTAGCACTGAAAAAAACACATTCAGTTCCTTTGAAAGCTGTTTTACAATTCAGAAATTTTGTGTATTAACTTTTCTGTGTGTCTTTCTCACATTAAAAGTTGCGCAAACCAGATAATGAGCATGAGGAGCAATAAGGGTCATCCTTAAAAAAGAAAAAGAAAATCAAAAAACTGAAACTGTGCATAAGGAAAACAAGTTATTCCTCAATTCTAATGATTTCTTGGTGTTCCAGTTTTGCTTAAGGCTAAGTCACTCCTTTCAAGGAAACATCCACAGGAAGGGCAAGGTTGTTCATGCTCTGAGTCAGGGTCTGTCACTGTGTTCCTGGGCCAGTTGCCCAAATCCTGCCTCCCTGCTCCCGATGCTCCTGGGTGGGGCAGGAGAATGCTTTGTGTCCCTGTGGTGGGGGATGATGGAGCCTCGAGCAGATCTTGCATGAAAATGCCTTTGCTCTGGCCTCTGGAACAAGCCTTTCCTGCCCCATGGCATTCCAGCCCTTAGTTCTCTCAGTTCTCAGTTCAATGCCTCCTTGCGATTTAGGAGAAAGCAGACCACGTTTGAGTTTCCCCAGGCCCTCTCAGGGGTTAAAAACAGAGAATGTTGGGGGAAAAGGTTTGCGCTGATGGTGCCTGTTAGGAGCCAAAAATCTGGAAATGATTTGTGATCTCAAAACAGGAGACATCAGGTAGGGCACTTAATGCTGAACTTTGAGGGTGTTATTCTTAAATCCTGGGACTGGCTTAGAATTGCAATAATTAACAAAATAATTTCAGGATAAAGCATGGGGGTTTTACACTCCTTCCCTCTGCCCTGTCCCTGTAGCCTAGTTTGGCATTCACAGGAGGGAAATCGTTGCACACATTTCCTGTCCGTGAGAGAAACCCGTCCCGCACTGCGATGCCGTCCCTGCATCCCTGCCAGCCTCCACTCCCAGCCCCAGCCCCGGAGCGAGGCACTGGCAGGAGATTCCCTGCTTACACAATCCTGCTGGCAGAGCCCAAGTTCAAGCCCAGACCAGCTTCCAGGGCCTCTCACGCTGCCTTTGCTCTTTCCTCCCCACTCTTTGCCGTGGGTTTTCCGTCCTGGTTTGCTGCGGCAACCTCTGCAATTCAGCTTTGATTCCCAATGAAATTTTTTCCCCCCCTCCTCTTTCTAGCGATCAGCTCTACTCTGAGTTTCTAAGTGACCTGCAGGGATAATCTCAGTGTGCTGACTGAGGCTGAGGGATCAGACTTGCTTCAGTTCACATCTGTCACCTTGTCCCTCTGCTGATGCTGGTGCTTCCCGGAGCGTTGTTCCTCCAGTGCTTGTTACACTGAAGCATCTCTCTCCCCAGCCAAGTTTTAACCTCAGTTGCTCATCCCCTCGCTGACAGAGTTTGTGTAGCCTTCAGGTTCGACTCCTGAAATTGCTGCTCACACATTTTTCTTGCTGATAGCACATGGGCTAGGAACATCGCCGTGCTCCCTCCACCACAGGCGATCTGGGCACTTTTGCATCCCCACGGGGTCATTTTAGTTGCAAAATTCTACGCACAGATAACTTGGGAAAGGGTTATTTACTCTGCAAAGCTTCCGCAGGTCTCCTGGCAGGCCGGATGCTTGATGGGGCATCCACCCAGGCTTTTTGCACATTTTCATGAGTGCCAAAGCTCTTCCACAGAGGAGCTTTTTATTTGCATATGGCTGGACAGCACTTGGCACATGCTAAGCGGCGTTAGGGCCGCTCCTGTGATGTGCTGCAGCGTTGCCCGGTAAATAAGATCTGATGTGTTTCATTTTTTTCCTGCTGTAGGCTCCACTGCTGTGTCTCTCCACGCCAGCTTCCCAAAGGACTATTGCCACCGCACTGCACTCCCCGTCCGTGAGGAAGAGGCAGCTCCATTAGCGCAGCTGTGTGCTGTTATCAGCTTGGCTCGTCACAGCGAGACCTCTACAGCCTCCCTGGAATTTCTGGCAGATACTATCACTTCCTAGGTTTAATACATTACCCTTTAATAAATTAGTATGTGCCTAACTTTAATGACCCAGGGAAAAGTAATCTTTAAATTGATGGTATCCTTTTAAAAGAATTTAACCAAAGATAAGTCTTATGTAAATTGCCTAGTGTGTTAGTTATATCCACTTTGAAATGACTGAACAGGCAGCCTCCAGCTTGTGGGAGATTCACATTTTTTAAAGACACAGCATAAAGAACAGTTCCAAGCTTTCCCTTTCATTGCTCTATACACTGTCAAGGGTGTTTGGGTCCACCCTCCCTCTCTAGACTATTTTGCTGCTCCATAATTAAAAAAATATAATTCTGGAGTTTTGAACTGTAAATTCACTCACTGCTGCACAAACAGCACTGCCCATTTCAGGGCCATAAAACTGCCCTCAGTCCCAGCGTGGGACTCACATGAGCCCTGCTCCTGGCACAGTTTGGCCCTGACTGTGCAGGAAGCTCATTACAGAGCCCATTCCATGTACCCACGTAAATGTGTCAACCAGTGACTGGCAGAATGGTGCTTCAGGAACAGAGCATTCACTCACTACATCGGTTTAGCTCACTGGAGCCCATGAAGGAGTTTAATTTTTCATACCCTTCATTAAAAGAGACCACAGGGAGGACAAATGAGTGAGCAGAGCCATAAATACATTACAGATGTGCAGAGTTTACTTTGGGGGCTCGAGTCAGAACTGATTTGGCTGGAGCTGTCTGACACTCACACTGTGGTGTGGCTGTTGCACACAGGGATTTCTCCAGTGGCACAGAGGGAAGGGCACAGAGTGCAGGCTCAAGGCTGATACCAAGGGCACCTGCTTGTGCCCACAGACTTTTCCAGTGCCAGAGGAAAGCAGGGATTTTCTCTCAAAAGCTTGGAAAACTAAGGCTGGGGGATTTCTGTGTCTGCACAAATTAGGAAGATGGGAACACATAAATTCACTTGGCAGGGAGCACGGGGTTTTGCTGGCACTCCAGGAGTTTTCTCACACGATACTGAATGAAAGCCATTTCCACCACATTCCCAGGTGATGGCCTGCACTAGCCTGCCGAGTAAAAAAGCAAATCACAGTGTGCTTGGGCTCTGAAACCACTGCCAAGCCCTGAAGAACCAGCAGAAAAGGTGAAATTGGCCCCTTAACTTCCTGAAGACCAATGTGATAATCACACAGAGCCCTCAGACAAGAAAACATATCAGTGTCACACGTTGAGCAGGGGACTCTCAGTTCAGGCCACCTCTCCACATCCCATATCCCCTTAGTTTTTCTCTCACGCGTCCCTGACCTCTCCTCTTCTTCGGGCCCGTGTCAGGACCAGATGTTTGTCCTGATGTACAATCCCCCCATGGGCTGTACCTGGTCCAAGGGGCCATGGATCAGGGGAATGACCCACAGGACACCCACAGGGACAACAGCCCTGCCCCTGAACGTCCCCTTTGGCTGCAGTCTATCCAGGCAGGCATCTCCCATGGGATGATCAGCACCAGCACTCTTTCACCCACATGAAAAGTAAATACTGACCATGAGAAAACAAATTAAAAAGGAATACTTGCTCAGATTTGAGACATGCCCTCCCTCAGTGGAAGTTCATAGTACCACACATTAAATGAGACTCTTCTGAGAACCCCATTCTTTTTCATGGAAGAGATGCCAGGCTAGTCCTGAGGGCACTGGGTCTTGTGGATATCTACAAACTGCTTGCATAAGATGGGGAGGCGATATGTTTAAAGAAAAAATCAAAACCATGCCATATACTTCATGGTAGCACTTCTGAATTGAAGCATTGATTTTTCCAAGCAGTCGGTTTTGTAATTTTTTTCAAGGTTATTATTACTTTGAAGTTTATAAACACTTAATACTTGAAAAGAGAAAAACAGCCCTCATTTATCCCAGAATTATTTAGATCCTTGTTTTCATGATGAGAGTCTTTGGCACGGCTTATGGAAGATGAAATATTCACAAAGTGCAAGGCATAAAGAGGTGCATGACTTTGGCAAACCTTCCCCAGAAGGGATGGGAACATTGTTTTAGGAAGGGTGCCTTTGCATGAAAGAAAAACAAAAAGAAATTATGATGAAAGAAAACAAAAGCAGCTTCACAGCAGGATTTAACTGGCAAAACCCAAGCAGCATCGTCTTCTTAACCCTCTCACTACTAAGAAACAAAATTCTGTCTAAATCAAATTTTCCTTATAGTCAGCCTGTCCCCCTCTCTGTGTTCCAAGTAACAATGTCCTGTTATTACCCTCCTTCATTTCTCAGTCTACAGGAACTACTCTTGCTTGCCCCAACTGCCTCTTCATTGCCAGCCTTTAAAATATTCACTGGACCATCTGGAACACCATTTCTCACCTGAATGTAGGCAAGAGCCTCTTTTGAATTGGGAGATCTGCACAGCATCTATGAGATATGCCTGGATCAGCTGCATTATCTGAGTGCAAAGGGCTTATCATTACTTTACAAGTGGTGTTTGTAGAGTGCTGATAAACAGAACGATTATCTTATAGCACCTTGGCTCTTCCTTTGTTCCTGTCTTTGGCTGAAAGGCTGGGTAATTAGTTGAGGAACCCTCTTCTGCTACAATGTCTAAGAAGAGAGTCTTATTCAAGACCTGTTTTTCAGTTTCCCCTAGCATTTCAAACCTCACACCTTTGCCATTTTCACACACAGGTCGTGGAAAACAAATTAAAACTGACCAGGAACAAAAGATCAGTCCATCTCTTTGTTTAGGCATGACACAAACCCAGTGATAAGAAAAAGCAAACAAACAGCAGAAGTCAGGGACAGGTCAGAAAAACAAAGAGATTAGAGATTACTTGTTATTGCTTGAAAGAATAAAAATTGGCCTAAATCAATTTACTGCCTGTTTTCAGCTTTCCTGCCTGCCTTTCCTTACAGAGCAGACCCTTGAAAGGAGCTTGGAGCTGTGATTTTACAGCAGGGAAGAAAAATACATCCAGTCAGTGTCAGAGGGCTGTGCCTGCATCACTTACACCTCCCGTGCCCACATTTACACTGCACGTTTTAGTGAACAAATTAAATGATGTCTGTGCATTGGAAATTTCTGCCGTGTCATGTTAACGGGTCCCTTTTACAGCTGAGTTCCTCAGAAAAACATCAATAATTTAACAATTTGATGGGTTTTGACCAACTAGATTTGATGCTAATATTTTCCCTGCCCTTTAGCATTACAGCCCTTATTCTGTTTTTACATCACTTTCATTCCCTTTTGAGGAATTGTGCTGATGGGCTGCCTGACATAAAAGATAAAATAATAAAAAAATGGTACATCAATAATCAGATTTCAAGGAAATTCACTTACACAGCAGACTACCAGGCAAATGTAGGTACTTAAAAAAACAAACAGAGCCATTCTCTCTAAAGCTATTACTTTCTCTCTTCCTCTGCTTCCTCTAATAAGAAATTAAAATCCATCATATTTAGGACATTGGAATATTCATCATTCTGTTCACTGGAGGGTTGTGCTTCAGGAGTAGTAGGGGAAAAAAATTAAAACAGTGCTCATTTTTACTAGGTATACAAAATTAAAGACCAGATCCTCATTGAGTACAAATCATTATAGCTCTTTTTAAAATAATGCTGAGAAGGTGGTCTTGGACCCAAAATGAAAATTACTTTTCTCCAGGTATCATGGTGATAAGCATGGACATTTTCAGAGGTTTTGTAGTTATATTTTCACATAAGAGCATGATATTTTCTCTTGGGCAAAACCAGATTATTGCAGATCAGAGCTCCCTCGTGGAGTTACAGCCAGGAGAAGGTGCCACTCGCCTTCTACCACTGGCAGACAGCCCCAGAAAATTCCCTCCCAGCAGGACTCTGCTCCTTCTTCTTGCAGGAATGCCCTAGGGGATCTGTGTACTCTGTAAGGTGACTTTCCCCCTTTCATTCCTGCAAAAGGGACCTTAGATAATCACCACCACGACGGAATACGAGCAGCAACAACCCCTGTCCTGACATCCTTCTGCAGCTCACCAGTCCTTCCCAGTTACAAAAGATGTGGAGCCGCACAAAGGGAACTGACTGGGCCAGATTGGGCTTGGTACTCAGCAAAAGAGCTGCCCTGAAATACTTCCCTTGTATGGAAGAGAGTACATTGTGTTGGGATTATTTCCCAGAAAAGGAAATTAGCCTGCCCTTATCTCAGGTTGGGCCTGAGCTTATCCCACCACTGTTGCAGCTATCCAGGACTGGCTTGGGTATCCCTACACCTTGCTCCAGCTGTTCCCGTGGGCATATCCATACCCAAGGCTGCGGGGGAGGCTCTCCCTTGTGTCAGGATACTGGAAAATGCACCTCCCTGATGCTCCCTGGAGACTGAGTGCTGGCTGTGCAGAAAACAGCTGGTGGGAAGGGAGGGATGCCAACCTGTGCTCTCTCTGGGCTGGCAAACATCAGCCAAGATGTGGGGCATGTGGAGGTACAACCTGGTTGTGACCCCACTGCCATGACTGCTCAGATGCATCCGTGCTCCCAGAGGATGAGGAATCAGGGTGTTGTACAACAAATTTGCAGGATTTGTGGCACGGGGGGAAGAACATGAGGCACGAACCAATACTGAGAATCTCCCACCTTGATTCACCAGTGAACTCTCTGCTCCCAATAGATATTAGAAGCCAGGACATGTGACTGTTGAAGTTTAATACAGAAAACCCTAATCCAGCAAGGATGTGCACAGATCTGTAAATGAATGTGTGGTTGGGGATGCAGCAGACTTTGGAAGATTTTGGCCTTAAAAAAAAAAGACACTGTGTAGAAGGAAGAGAAGGGATAAGGAAAGCGGCAGGAAGAAAATTTTAAACCCAATAACAACCAATTGATAATGTAAATATCTGAAACCAATTTCTTTGCTCTTCTTTCAGTTTGAAGTAGACAATAAACAAATCCTCTTGAAAACAAAGGGCTCGATGAGGGGCAACAACAGGTAAAGCAAGGAAAGAGCTTTTCTCAGCTCTGATTTCCAATGAATTACTTGTAAGGAATAGAACTACCCAATTATCCTAAAACAGTCATCCAATTTGTTTCTCTGTAGGGAAGCTCGGCTCACTGGGGTCATAAGGACCAGGAAATTAGTTCTTTGTTGAAAGAGGGTATCGTGCCCTCTCATGTTTCCCAACCTACCACAAAAGCAATGAGTGAGACCAAGAAAAAGACTTTACAAGACAACAGGGAAACTGTTTTTGACAAAGAAATGAATCTGCTGAACTCTGGTTAAATACAGACCTTGCAGAGCAAAGCACCAATTTTTGCTGCAACAGATTTGTAGGACAGCCTAAAACTTCTACTACAAAGTTTCTGGAGGTGCAGTGAAGTGCCAGTGTTTATTCCTAAGCTTTTCCAAAAATCCCTGAGAAGTAAAAATACTCTTTTTTTTTTTCCCATGCAAACTTCTTAAGATGGAAACCTCAGCAGCAATACTTTATTCTGCAGTGGTTTTTTTTCCTTCTCCATTTTAATGCATGTTTATAAAGTCCTCCAGGCATCTATTTGCATTTTCCAAAAGCTTTGGAGATCTGGCCCTAACTTACTTATGAAAATGGGGCTTAAGCTCGGGAACTACTGAGGTGTTTTTGAAACTTTGCACTCTTCATATTTTAAATGATATTAGCCTTGATTTTGCTGCTTCAGGGGACAGGTAATTCCTATCATTTTCAATAGAGATGAAATACTGTGCAGCAGGAAAAAAACTGAGGGTCTAGAATTTATAGACAAGGTCAAAATATGAAAGGGGTTTGGTGTTCCTTTTAATGTGCATGATAAAAATCTGTGCATAATAGAAAAGCAGGCATGCCTTTTGGCACACCTGCCAGCTTTACAGAAGAATAACAACAAAACTGATTTATAAACTGAAAATGAATATAGTTATAAATATATTTAAATATATTGCTGATGAGCCGTTATAATTGTCCTAAATCAAAAGTAACAGTACCACGCCAGACCCTTTAAATATTCCTGGTTTTTGAATTTCATGGAAGGATATCCTACTGTCTTAAAGTTTGGTATCACACTGGGAGAGAGAGAGAGAGGATTCCGCTGTTTCACAGGAAAAAAAAAAAAACAAAACACCCAACCCAAAGAAACGTTGGAATTACAAAGTTTTTACAACTTTTCTGTGCGTTATAGAAGAATATTTCTGTCTAAATGTCCTTGATCAGAGAAGGGCACAGATTTCCAGACACCCAGCAAATTAACTCCTGCATTAAATATTACTCCCATTTCAAGGGCACATTTCCAGGTTCCTAAATTAAAATCTTCTCCTTGTCATTCCCTCCTAGTTAAGTCAACTATTTTTGTTCCCATCATTGGATTTCTTTTAGGGTGTGGTTTTTTTTCTCTGCTGAGCCAACTCTTCAACAGAAGACTCGTTTTAGATAGTTTGATCTTGAGATGGTTTCTCAGTCCTTACTTGGTGCAATGGTTCTGTCACAATCTAGGTCCTCCAGGCAAGAGAGATGCAAGTCCCCATAGATATATTAATTTGTTTTAGCTAATATCTGGTCACTTTCTCAGAGCGACAGTACATCATCATCTCTCTTCTGAATAGCTTGAGATTTATAGTGGCATTTCTTTCCAGGACTTGGCAAAAAGGTGATGCAAAGTACTTGCAAAAAACTTAACAGGCAGAGCATTTTCGTTGTCATTATGTTTAAATTCGATGTCTGAAGACTGATATTAGTAATTTCTCCTCCCTTATCATACGACATTTAGATTTCCTCTTATTTTCATTTTGGTTTCAGAATTGTCAAGGTTCACATCTTTCTTTATAACCATGGCAACTACAACCTTACTTTTGTTCTCTAATGAAAGCCAAGACTCTTGTGCAGTGATCTACAGAAGACAGAACTTGAAGAAAAATACTTTAAAAATTAAAATTTACTATCGACCATGCCAGGTAACTATTGGTTTAAAGAGGCTTTTAAAAACTGGTTTAAAGATGTTTATCCAAATCTTATAATCTTATGGCCAAAGCACAAGGGTGAAGTCTGATAGCAATGTTTCACTCCTCTGTAACATTCCCCCACTTTAGACTCCGACACCTTCCTCTAACTTGAGTGAACTGGTCTACCTTTGAAGGAAGAAGATGTCTTTCTATTGATCAAGAAAAATCAGAGGAATAAAAGCCATTTGTTGATGAACAGATAGAACCGGGTTCACCTGATTCTCATTCCTGTGCAATAAACAGAAGAGCCACACTCATGAATATTGAGTATCTTGCCCGCCAGAACTGTAACTATCCCTGAATATATTCATACTGTGCTTAGGCTGGAACCAGGAACTGGGAGAGTTACTGCTGGTACTGACAACAAAAATAAATTTGCTCTGGTTGCTTATTCAAAGCTAATTCCCTAGTTAGTGTGAGTTAACATTCATGGCCAGGTCAGAAAGAAAGGGGAAGAATTTGGTTTGGGATTCTTTTTTGAGCTCATTTGGATCTCTTCCACAGAGCTGAGATTTGAAATCTGCAGTCTCTGAGAGTATCCAGAATCTGCAGTGTGAAACAGAAATAGAACCTATTTCCCATCTTAGAATATCTGTCTTTTGAATTTCAACCATTTGAAGACTGAGATTGCATTTTTCTGTATATTGAACACAGCACAACACTCACACTCAACGCACAGCAAGGCAAGACCTAGAAAACACAGACGAGAAACAACCAGGAATTATTGCTCCTCAGGCTCCAAGAAATAAATATTAACTGAAAAGAAAAACAAAACTAAGAAGAAAGAGTTTGAAGAATGCACTTAAATTTTAATCTGATGTTTGTTTGCTTCCCCTGAATATCAGACAGCAGCTCTATTTTAAAAGAAACCAGCCTCTTGAAATGTTCATGTTACAGTTAATCAAATACACCACTGGACATAAATTAACCCCACTCCAAATTAGCTTGTTTTTCTGCTTGTTGAGTATCAGTTCAGATTTATTTGCTATGGACCAAATTCAGCAAACTACTTAAGCACATGCCTAACTTTGATCATGCAAGCAGCCCCACTGAGACTATTCACATGTTCAGATATATGTACACGGTTAAATAATTTGCTGGATCCAGCCCTACTTTTCCTCAAGAAAGCATTTGCAGAGACAGAGTTTGTTCTGTTCTGACCATGAAGAACTTCCTGCAAACCCTTGACAGTGAAAGCAGTGTTGATCACTTGTCACTGGTTACACAGAGCTTTTGTTTCTGTTCTCAATGAGCCAGATTTTATAGTCTGGATTAAATTTGAAGAGCCCACTGAGATACTGCACTTCTCAAGGTGAAATGATAGTGGGAAGGGCAGCGGTAGCTGCTGATAGATCCAGGAGAAGAAGAAGTTTAGGAACCTCAGAAACATTTTCTTCCTGGTTTTGTTCAAAAAGGCATCATTCTTGGAAAGCTTACATAACCAAAAGGCACGTGGGCCTATTTTCTCCTTTCTGTCCTCATTAAGAACATATGTGTAAGGCTCTGGATGTGTGTGGCTGTGTGGTGTAAGGAATTCCCTGGGCAACTAGAATCCAAAGGGTGTCTTAATCCTTTCCTGGGACACTTAAACTACCCTTTGGTAAAACCAAAGCAGGATCTTTATGGGAAAACTGCTTCCCTACAGATGGGAAAATTGCTTTCCTACAGATCTGAAAACTTCTCTGGCTAGATCCTCCTTACCCTCCTCCAGCAAAGTGTGAAAAAAGGATTGAGTGAAGGTGAATGTGACACAAATTATTTGGGATTACATTGAAAGTAACAAAGTTAAGAAGTGATTGGGGTGGGCACCAGGAGTGAAGAACTGTCACAGCAGAGTCACACTGCAATAGCACAAAGTCCTGCCCTTGGCTGGTACAATTTAGCATCACTCCTTAACATCTTCCTAACCAATTTTCTGGGGAAACAAGGCATCTTGTTCTTTCACAAAAGAGCAGCTGGACTGCTGTGTTACATAAGGGAGGTATTTGTACAATTTTTGCCCCATTTCATGGCTGGATTTGAGCCTGATTCCCCCCTTTTCACTGAAATGACCACTGTCATCTTCCCTGTGATAGCCTAGGTTAAATTCTTGGTCAAATATATGCAATCGGAGCAACACAGACATTTGATTTTTCTCTTTCTGCCACCACCTCACCTTCCAAAAGAGTTACATTTTTGATGTACGAAATCACTCTTGAAAATGTATTTGATGCCCTCTCTGGACGTCCTGATATCAAGCTGTGCAAAAATTGGTTTGACAAATTCACAAATGCTGTTCTGAAGCAGTGGAAATGTGTTCCCTTTGGTGACGTCATAACCAAATCGCAGAAGGGAAACAGGAAGAAATAAGACATTAGAATATTAAAAATGCCAGTGCTCAGCCAGCAAGTCAAACACCACAACAACACTGAGCATAAACATTTTATGCCTTGTTGTGCATGTGCTGAACATTCAGAAATCTTAATCATGGCCATTAATTTCCCCTCTATAAAGGGATGTTTTTTATTCACTAAACTTTTTCCCAGGAAATTACACAGAAAGCGTATAAAAATTATTTGTTGGGCTTGAGAAACTAATTGGTGAGTGAACTTTGAGTAGAAAACATCATTTTTGATGTGGCTCCGGCTCTGCTGAACACCTGGATCGGGGAAACAACATAAACCCAATGACTTATCAAGTACTTGTTTTCAGTAAACCATTAACTCCTTCAAAAAGGCTCTTCTCTTCCTAACAATAAATTCCCAGGTCATACAGCTTCAATAGCTTCCCAGATCATTCACTCCATAAGAGTCCCTGGGAAGCCTAAATTTTGGGAAAATTTCTTCCATGAGTTTTACAGTTCCTGTTGTGTTTACAGGCTTCATGAGAAACAAAAGGAAGCAGTGGTATATTCTGAGAACAGAAGCCCTCAGGATCTTGACAGGTATATTTGGTTAAATATTTTGCAACAAAGAATCTACCTAGAAAATGCATCAAGCTTTTAGGAGGTTGTCTGACATTCTTGAAAGTCATAGTAAAAAATGCCTAGTGCAAACAAATCTCATCCAGTAGAGTGCAGAACTGGTCATCAATACCATTCCTTTTTCCTTTTATCCCTCAAAGTGTTGTTTTATTTAAAACTTCTTAAACTGAAGGTGAGTGTGTGTGTGTGTAACTGACCACAGAAAGCACGTGGGCCCCAACAGAATAATCTAGTTTTGGCAACCAGACCTTCACTTCACGTTGTGCTTAAGACTCTTCTCACAGACTGCTTAGCACCTCTTCCTGTAAGAGGATAAACCAGCCTAAACAAAGAAATAAAAGAAATAAAAGTGACAGCTTTCTGAAGACTTTTTCAGCAGGTACTTTGGAGGTGCGTTTACAAAAAATCTGCTTAGCAGAATGAACCCACGAAGAAAGATGTGATCATAACCCAAGATCCAGACCTACTAGGAATATTTGTGCAAACATACCCAAACCCAAATCTCACAAATATTTATTTGCTTGTATCTAAACTGAAGTTATGCGTGTAGTCTTGAAAATGTCCTCCGTGTAGCACCAGCACAGAGTTGTGTGGAAGCAAAACCCTGCTATCCTCTGAGGGATCAGGAATTAAAAAAAAATACCTCCATAGAAACATTCTGTGATGCTCAAACCCAGCAAGAAGAATAGTGATAACACAAGCAAGAGAAAAAGTTCTTTTGATGAGACTCGTCTTTAACTGACCAGCACGTCTTGGACACGGCACAGGAAGTTTTGGGAAGAGCTGGGACTGCCGCTGCTCTGCTGCTGCAGCTGCTGAGACTTGAGCGCAAACGCTGCGCCAGTGTTCGCAGACAGCAAAAAATGCCTGTGCATCACAGGGCTCAGGTTCATTTCCAAATAGGTTTCGGATTTTTTTTAGTGGCCATTTTCCCAAAACTGATTAAAACTTCTTACTCAAAACTTTCTGCTCCAAACAGCCGCCTGCAGTCTTTGCTGCTCTGAGGTTTATGACTTCTAAAATTTTTTTCAGGGAATTTTCCGTCATCAAAATCCAAATCAGCAACAACACAGAACACTGCCTGCCGGCTTCCCGCATCCCAGTTCAAACAAGCACCAAAGGCATTCTTGTTCCTTCCAGAAACAATGGGGGGGGGGAAATAATAAAATCTCGTGGAAAACAACAGAGTAACCTGAGGTCTGCGGCGCGGCCGGGGCTCGCCCTGTGCTTTGGGAGCGGGGTGTGGAGGAGGGCGGGCGGGCGGCCCCGAGCTCCCAGCGCCGCCGGT
>WAAG01080754.1:0-28478 GCA_013390105.1 Tichodroma muraria
ACCATACATCTGTTCCCCTGACTTTTTAACCATAGAGTGCTAGTTTATTACTGAGCTTAAGGATAAAAGAAGCAAGAAATGAAAGTAAAAAAAAAAAGTTTCCTCTCCACTAAGTACATTCAGATGTCAGCCTCCAAGAGCCCTATACAATGTTTCATTCCCAGATTGTTTTACCTTCCCGCTTATGAGGCAATGTTGTTATCAAATAGATTTAATCACAAAAGGCTTGGGGTTTAAAATGGATTAATATTATTTGAAGATATTATCAATAAGTAAATTAAAATTAGTTGCAGTGTACCAGCATGTCAAAACTTCCAAAAGGACAGATTTGTGAAATAACTGTTATGAGTCTACCATCAGTCCTTGTTTTGATGAAAGTTTTCAAGAATGCCCAGGCTGGGGCTGGGAAGTCCAGCACTGATTCATGCTACAAATGAACACACACCTGCTCCAAAGAAATATTGCTGCGGTCATTTGCTGTCCAGGGGGAAATGCAGCTGACCACTGGACAGCATTTAGAGTTTGTGCCACCTCACAGAGTGAAAGACAATAAAGCTTTCAAGACCTCCCAAGAAAACAATTGAAAGAAAACATTTCCATGTCTAGCTTTGGCAAGGATCCTTGCTAGCCATGTGCAGAGGCTTCCCACTGTTCACATTCCCACTCCAAAAGGTGCTCAAATATGGCATTTGCCTGTACCCACAACAGATAGGCACTACACAAGAGCACGCAAGTATTTATGCCTTGTTGGGCAACTCTTCGTTGCAAGTGATAACGTTAACCTTCCTCTGATGGCTTAGTTTAGCCAAAAGAGCACTTCAGCTAAATCCAGCCTCCTTCTACCAGTTTCAGAGACAGGCAGGATTTTAATGACTTTTGCATTTTTACACCACCTTGCAATTCCTTCTGATTCTGTAGGCAGCCTGGAACCACAGCATTTGACTTCTTCTGTGGAGAACTTGAACATCTCAGCAGATGTTTTATGGTCTCATGGAAGACTTAGTGTGATAACAGGAAGGGTGTATAGATGCTTAAGTTTAAAACAAAATTTGAAAAGCCTAGATATTGATCTCTGGACTCCTTTTTAGTATACAGAGTGTTCTCTTTTTGCTTTCAGCTCCCTACTCACTTTCCTGAATGCCTTTTCTTATAGGATACATGAATTGTTGAAGCCACTTTTTTTTTTCTACAGCCTCCCACATTTCTTGGAAGAGTCTAACAAGACAAATCTCTCTTCCATGCTCCATTTTGCACAGCTGGAGTAGCCTTACCAGAAAAAGATAAACTCGGAAGGCTCTTTATTACAGAGCTACATTCAGAAATAGCTTGGTTGCTCAAAATGTACAACAACCAAAGAACAGAGATGGAGCTAGAGACTGCTAAACTGTCTTGTGCCCAAAGATAATTCTTAGAGCACTCTTGAGGGAGGTGGTGCAACAGGTCTCCTTCTGGGTGAAAGACTGGGAGGTGTTTGAAAGCACTTCTAGGAGAGCTGTATGCACACATACTGTATCAAGGCACGAAGAGTACCCTCACCCTTCCCTGTGCGAGCTGGCCAGCAGTAAAAGAGTAGCAAATAACCTGCCTAAAAAGATTAGAGAGTCACAAATGGAGTTTCTGCGCCAGAAATTTAACGTTTTGATGCCTGTTGGCACAAGTATCAAGGCTGGGCGCTATGATTACTTGCTTCATTTCTCCCATGGTATACACAAACTGTCCTTTAAGGGCTGCCACAGCATGTGACTAGATAGCTACAGAGAAAGTTAAATAGGTCTGAGGTGTGGCAGAACTTTAAGTTAAGCTGAAGGGATAACATAGCTAGGAAAGCATCCCTGCTGTTAGCACCCTATTACTGCCTAGATAAGGAGTTAAATGTAAACTCCTCATGGTCTCTCCTTTGACATCTTCCTGGTCCTGAAAGTGTCTTCTGCATGTTGGCAGAGACTATCTAAGCCTGCTGCTTCCCTCTCCAACTTGAAATATTCACAGGTTCCTTGCTAGGGGCACATACTAGTAGAGTAATCTAGGGGCACATTCCTCTACTTGAAGCAAAAAAACTAGCAGTTCTCTTTGGAGTGATCACCAGCAAACTAGGCAAAGGAACTCACATATAAACTGTAGTAATTTGGGCTTGTAGTTGGCACCTGTGGATATAGCCCTGGCAGATAATAAATCCCAGCTGGGCCGATGAGCCTCTGACTCTTCTATGTTCTGCAGGGAGCCAGCTCCAGAGCAGGATCTGTCTCTCAGGTGCTCCCCTTGCTCATAGTGCTCACACTGCTTTGGCTGATAGAGCAGGGAAATTCCAAGCTGCCAGGGATGGGATGTGTAATTCTGACCTCTTAGGCAAACTTGAAACCTGTGTGCTCTGTACAACACAAGGCTAATGCTGCCGGTCAGTGATAGAGAGAAAGGAGCACAACCACCTTCCCAAGAGCTGTCCTTCCTGACAGCTTAGATGTGCTTGAGGAATTGCTATGACAGCAGTTGATGAGAAGGAGTTCCCTGCTGATGAGCACTTTCTTGGCTGGTACATGGCTGAGGCACCATGTATTCCCTTCACAGCTACTACTGTAAAATTCCTATCCCCTTTCTAGTCCCGCAGCTACTCACTCCTCAGAAATGCCCACCCTCCAACAGTGCCTTCCAGATCTCCTTGGGCACATTTTGTCACATCCATGTATTTCATGCACCAAACGTCTTCATCACAGACATCTTAAAACCATCTTTTATGGGGGTGATGCCTTTTCCTGGTCTTAAAAAATCGAGAGCCAGGCACGGTGAAGGGAGAAGGGGTTCCACCTCAGTATTTTAACAGGGAACCTTACGGTGCGCCACTCCGCCAAGGTGGGGTGCGCCGCAATGCACCCGATGAGAGACCCTGTACACAATTACAGACCTTACAGATTAGCACATCTAACAAGGCTGCCCCAGTGGGAGGNAGTATGCATGCTAAGAATACTGAGGACACACAAAATTTATAAAAAAGGTTTATAAAAGAAAAGGAAAAAAAATCATCTTGGCATCACTAGTGCAAGGGCTTCTGTGCTAGGTCAAAAGGTGCTCCTCTACATCCACCTGTATGCTCTCTATAGGCTGCTTGACTAATACTCTCCCAAGGAAGTCTTTATTTCCCCCTGCGATGTATGCACTCAGCATCCTTTAGAAGCAAACCATTGTTAAGTCTGAGACTAAGACTGGACCTAGCAATGCTTATGTTCCATCAGCAGTTTAAAATAAAAAGGGTCCACTCTGAATTTCATGACTTACTGGAAGGGTCTCCATAACCCTTTCATGTGTCTGGTGTAAATAATTCCAAATTTATTCTAATTCAATGTGCCTTTCTATGTTTAATTCATGTAGTAAGTAATAGAACGGATCTTGCTGTCAAACTTTGGGAAGCTGCATTTTTAAAAATTTGTATTAAAACCATTTTGCTAATACCTCTGACAGTGATTCTCTAAGTGACCTAACCTACTCCTTTGCAACACACTTGCTCACTTAAAAGGCTACCTCTACATCTTCTGAACTCCACAAGTTGTGCTCAGCTGAGCTGCAACTGAGGATTAAGCCCACTAAAAGCCCTGTCTTATTCCCTGATGTACACTTTCTTCTGTTTGCTAGTATTACTCTGGTTCAAGTTTGATAATGTATGTCTTTTTTCTATTATTCTATTATCATCCTAGTGTGAGCTTTTCATGCTAGGTACGACTGAGCCTCCTATATATCACAAGTAATATGACTTTAGCAAATAGAGTAGTGCTTCCATGTGAATGGGCATGGACGATGAGAATACATGAAGGCATGATTTGCAGGCTGGCACTGCTAACTTGGCATCTGTTTCTTGTGTTCTTGCCCAGTGAATTTGCCCTTACCCTTTACAGCTGCTTTTGTGAACCAGGAGATCACGCCCTGAAGGGACTGGCCTGTGTGAATGAGCACTGCAGACACATTCCCAGCCTGATGGCATCCACACGGCTGCTTAAAACTCATGTTTTATGCAGGGGTACAGTCATTACATGTAAGGCCAGCTTACAGCCCACATCCCCTTCTCTACAGAGGCATTTTCTCATGGTGATTAATACCACAATCAGCTTTGCTTGCTGCTGTAATAAAGCTCAAATTTGGGAACAGACAGGCTGCTTCCCTCTGCTGATAACTGAGAGCTGAAAGCACAGCTGTCTGAATCCTATGATGGTCTTTGGCCAGTTCTTTAAATATTTTCTGCTATTGCCATCCAATGTAACTGTATTATAAATAATGATGCCATGATACTTGAGGGGACACAGATTGGAAAGACAATATATAACTGTAAATGAAGACACTGTTTACTGTGCACAAGTACAAACACTGAAAAAATTGATGACTTTTCTTTCAAACTCAAGTAGTTTGTTTGGGGGATGATCCACCCTGACAAGCACTGCTTTCTCTGCATCCGCTCACCATTTGTGCATTCATAAAACAACAAACCACTAACTCTCAGCAGCCATGGAGAGGCAGAACACCGGTTTACTCTCTTATATCCTTTTTGAAGACATCATCCAAATCTGCTTTTTTTTCCCCCCCCCAAGCTCATGTGTTCTCAGTCTTACATCAATTGTGAATTAGGGCTGACTCCTTATCACCCTCGCAGTGGTAAGAATCGGGTCCGTTTTGCGGCAGCTCCCCGGTGTTTGGGATGGATGTGACCAGGCTGCAGCGCAGCTCCCGGACCCTCTGTCCTCGCTGCTCTCCTCCGCTGGCCGCAGAGCGGTACTGCCTGCATCCCTGCTCCGAACCCCTGCTTACTCCTTCCCGAAGCAACCACCAGCGGCCTGCCGCACCCCTATTTCTCCCAATGTCCACTAGATGACGCCTCTGATTTTAACAGGAACTCGTTAACCGTAGGAGTGGAAGATTTCACAGCCTCACTCTTAATATTCCACATTCTACGCCTATGAATGTGCGCGTGCGTCTGTGTCTGCCTGTGTCAGTCTGTCTGTCTGTGTGTGTCTGTGTGTGTCTGTGTGTGTCTGTGTGTGTGTGATGCAAAGAAGACTAGAGATCAAGCGAGACAGGAAAACATCTTCACTGGTGTGCGTTTTCAAGGACTCTGAGGGGGCAAAGATTGTTGTACTTTCACACCCTGTTGGCTTGTGGAATACCAATGGTAAAGAGACACTGTTAAATAACCTGCTGCAAATATAATACTTTTGACATGCGCAACCTGAGGCCAAACTCAAAAAGAACATTAAAAACCATCAACAACATCAGCAAATGGTACATTACAGGCACTCTGTCTTGTAGCGTATACCTTGTGCATGTATGCAGGAATAAAGGAAATGTACAACAGAGGTCTCAGTCGCCAAAGTCCTTTGGCTGCTGATATGCCTCAGAAATGCCTGCAGCAGAGCTAAGTCAGTGCCCTAGTAAAAGAATAGCAAGGGACACTCTTTTTCACCTACTTGCCTTTTAGCATAAATATAGTTGAGTCTATAAAATCAAAACAGGATTTTATTTCAAAGTTACACAGTGCAGTTAAGACTAATGTCAAACACGAAACATAAATATAGTTTGACTAGTCATTGTTACTAGTTACAACAAGTTCATTTATTTAAATTATCTTGATTGGTTTATAACAGGCAATTACAACTTCTTCCTCTAGGAGCAAGTGCTCCTGCTTCATTTTTTTTTCTTTTCTGCAAGTGACATTGTAAATATGGGTGGGGAAAATTAAAAGTTTTATACAGCAACATATTCCTATGCTTGGACAATACAGCCTTCAGTTTGCCAAAGGCTGAGGGTGAAATCCTGTCATTTGAAACTTGAAGTGTATGCTGGCTATGGGAGGATTCTGCAGTGAGAAACACAGCACAAATGGAGAGTGGCCACTGTTGGCCAGTAGTTGAAGGAGCAACTGTGCTGTTTCATTACCTAGACGCCTTTTCTTTTTCATATGTGTGAATCATACTAAAAATGCCTAGACAGTTTTAGATTAACCCAGTTTCACCCTATCTAATTTGTGCTACCAATTACTGCTACTAATCAGCACTTCTGCTGCTGTTTACAGCCTCTTCTGTAATGCACAAACCTGTTTCTTAACGTCAAAAGAACAAGCAGGCAAATTGCACTATATATCTCCAAATGGCAGAAGTGTTCAGGACTTCCTTTATGGATTAGGAAGAAGTAAGAATGAGCATATGTCCAGCATTTTTCCCTATCCACAAATGCATCCAAGTAGCTCAGATCGCTGCATCACTTCATAGCTTCTGAGTACTGTAAAACATCACAAAACCCTTACATTCACAGAGTAGGCAAGCTCTGACATGACTCCTCAGATCTGTCTGATAATCTTCACTTCTAAACAGTTCTATGTAACTTTCTCTGCAAAAAGACGTCAGTGATTCCAGGGATTCATAAAGGGGAGGAGATGTCTAGACTATGGCCTGAATTGCTTTTCTTCCCCCTTAACTGGGTAGAAAATGGATAGAAATGAATGTGATGTATTAACATCCACTCCTTTTGCTCACTGTCCTGGAACATGACATGGGCAAAGTAACATTCCAGTCAGCAGTTGTTAAAACATGCTGTCTAGTACATTGCTTGACACAGCTTGCTTTCTTTGGTTAAACAAGACCTACAAGCTAGCCTGCTAGACATGATTTCCCCTACAATTCATTTTTTTTTACATTCTTGTGCAATAGCATTTGAAGTATTTTCGCCTCTGGCTAAAGAGACAAGTTGAATTTGTTGGTCTCAAGACAGAATCTAAAATACAGCTGGATAGTAATAAACCTGTTTTAAAAGTTTGAATTCAGTCATGCAACACAGGAAGCAAGTTGTATATATATATTTTCTTTATCTTCCAGTTCAGGGCCTGAGCACCCTGTGGCCACTTGCAGCCCATAGGTGATGTGAGAAACTCTCCTTTTGCTTGCCAGGCATGATAGATATGGGTGCTGAATTGGGTTTGAGGTGGAACAGGAGCTGAAGAGCAGCTCTGCTTTGGGCCAGTTATTTGTCTTCTGGTTACCAAACATGAGCCAGCCTGAGCACAAAAATCCTGGTAAGGTTGCTGCACATAGGCCAAAGACAGTGCATAAAATCTCTTCCAGAAAGCTCTTCATGGGGCTGTGATGTGACCCCAGAGTTTCTTTACTGCAGATAATGGTGTTTTGTTGAACCAGACTTCTCTGAAAAAAGAATCAGGTCCAAGATGAATGGACGGTGAGTTCTCACCATCGTTTTTGTGGCAAGTTGTTATGGAAAGGATTTCTGCTGTGAAGTGGCATGAACGTGATGTATTTTTCATCTTCCTCCTTTCTGGGGCAGTCACACTTACTGATATGCTTGGTGGTTTAAATTTCCACAAGTAACATGCTGTTCCTCTTCAGCAGGCTTGTTCACAGCACATAAGGCTTGTAAATCCCAGATGCGTAACACCAATCAGTAAATTTGAGACCCTATCCTGGAAGCCCTGGTTAGGAGGCCTTGCACTTGGATGCTCCTCAGGACCATCTTTCAGATCATACCCACGAAACCTTTCCCAGAAGCTTGATGCTCTTTTTCAATTTCACTGCATTCATGTCCATTCTCTCATTGGACCTAGAAAGAAAAATATGAGGAATGCTCTTGATTTGTGTTGAATATGTTTTTACATGCTTAAGCTCTTTGAAATCAATAGGAACATTTGTACGCAAAGGCATTGCTCAGCACAGATAAGGAACATAGAATAAGGGAAATGAGTTGCGTATCTGCCGCCTTCTGCAGTGCCATCCAATCAGGAAGCATTTAAAGAGGCTCTAAATACATTAGTTTGGTCAGAAATGTCAAACATGTCCCCTACAATACTTTTAAACAAATGTTATTTGCAAGAGAAGTGTAAAAGCTACCCTCTAGTGCACAGCAACTTGGATGGGGCAGAACCCCCCCACATCTGTTGTAAAGAACTTCTCTGTCCCTATTTTTGCTCATTATCAAGCCACAAGACTCTACCTGTGCTTCACAAAGAGCAACTTCTGTAGTGTTTACACAGGTGGGGTAGGTAAGGGGGTATGAAGGCTTTTGGCATCTGTGCAAAAGGCTGATGTGAAACTTTGAGAACATGCACATTTCTAGGGTTGAGTTAGTTAAAAACACACATTTTTGAAAGTGCAGTGAATAGAATTCCATGCTTGCAAAAGATAAATTCAATGCTAACACAACAGATCAGGGACTGAAGTCTGGTATTCATTGCCTGAACACAACTCAGAGTGGCTCTTTAAACCTTCCCACAGCATCTGCAGCCACCGAACCTCCACCATGGTCTGGAAGGATTACTTGTGGATGGCAAGAGCTTAGCTCATTTCCTCTGCCCTTGCAGGCCTTGGTCTTTCTGTTGAGGCTGCTGCTTATGTGATAGCCTGAACAGCTGGTGTGTAATGGGAATATTCTTGAGGAATTCAAATTGGGGACTTAGATACGGAGGGGCTTCCTCTCCTGCAGGAATTATTAGAGTTGCAGTGGTAAGAACTGAATTTTGGGTGTTCTCTCTGAAGAGAGAGGAGAACTGCAATGTGAAGGCAGGGAGGGAAGTATGGCACCTTATGGCCACCTTGAATTTCCTGGGCTGTAGTGCTGGTGGGTCAAAGTGAGCAGCAGCAGAGGCCCTGTTATGGTGGCCCAGTGGAGAAGAAGTGGAAGCAAGCTGAATGCAAAGCTGGGCAAAAGGCTGTGCTCAGTGAGCCTTCCTATCCTCCAGGATCAGGGGTGGGTACAGAAAGAGTTAATAATCACCATCACTCCCACTTAGGGCATTTCTGAGTTTATTGTATATTCTTCCCCCATTCATGCATAAAGCAAAAACACAGGGAAGAAGGAAGACAGAGAACAAATTTACCAGGCTGAAATGGAGATTTGTTTCCTAGAATGCAGAGCTAAATTCATGGACCGTATTCCTAGAGCTGCAGGTCCAAGGTGACGTTTCATGGTTGTTCTACTTACATCCTTCTTTGGCACAGATGGACACACAGGGAGCAGCAGCTATCCTGGAGAGATGCTCTCTGTGCTTTGTACAGTAAGAGTTTCTCCAAGGTAACTCAGGCTGTTTTTAATGAATTGGGCATCTAATGGAACACAGATTACTGTAATGTGTGAACTATTTACAGAGTGGGTAGAGGTCCACCAAAGCTTGCATGGGCTCTGGAGAGAGAAGTTTTTCCTATCTGGCCTAGTTTTGGGTCTCTGTAGATTTCAGTGCCTCAGGATCAGTCCTAGGGATTGAGAGGAGGGCATCCCTGCTCCCTGCTCAGTGGTGAGTCACAATGATATTTGTCACCCTCAGCTACCCCACCGTTGGTTGGACATATTCTTTCTCCACAAAATGTGATCATCACTGAGCTCCCTGGCTGAAGCAAATGTGCTGAGAAATCTGCTCTAATTGAGCCAGCCAAAGCCACAACATTGATCCATCTCGGGATTCTGGTGCAGGACTGAGGATTTTCTGGCCCTCAGTTCTGTGCTCCATCTACAAAGATGTATTCCTCACATGGTTAATCACTGAATATCATTAACATAACTTCAAGATGAAAGTGTGGAATGGCAGCAACTAGAGTTCATCACACCTTCCCCCACACCCCCTTACCTTTGTTTCTTTTTTTCTGTACATGTTTATGCTCAGATTCATAAAAACATTCAAATCTCCTCTTCCTGCATTTCCCCAAGCAATTGAAGTGCAACACATACTTCTGGGGAATAATGCTGAAGCGTTTTAGCTCATGACTAGCATGAAAAAATTTACTTTCCATGCAGAACTTTCTGAGACAATAACCCAGTTTTTGGCCAGTCCATCCCAGTGTTGTTCGGCCTCCGAGATGGGTGGGCAGGAGAGTGGGAATCTCCTGTGGTATCATGGTGCCTGCACCCCTGCCAACAGGGAAGCTTGCAGCTGGGGACCAGGGCTGGGGTTGCCTTGGCTGTCCCCTCTGTGGTGTCTGCAACAGGCACTCGTTAACCACGTTTGGGCTGCTTAGTGTCAGGGCCTTCATTGTGCCAGTTCTGCTACCTTTACAGGCTGTGCTACTTAAGCTAACAAAAAGTTTGTAAGGGAATAGGATATGAAACACATAAATAAAAGTATCAGATATCCCTAAAACATGTGTGGATTAAGCTGGTGGAAAGGTGAAATTTCTCTTCCCTGTGAGTTAATGTCTGTTTTTCTTGGAAACTGTACTTTGAGGGCTGCCCCCCCTTTTGCTAAAGTGATAAAAGATACGTTTTCTTGTCTGAATGCAATGACATTTTAAAAGGCTCCCTTTGTTGTTTCTAAACCTCCATGTCAACAGTTATACCTCTTATACAATTTTCTTCATATTTACTTAATATAACTCTACATTGTGTTGATATAAAACTAGACAGCATACTTTTAACTTCTCAGTACTTTTGTTGGATGAAAATCTTTACAATGCCAGACTAATCTTTCAGAACTGACAGCATATTGGCATGGCATGACAATTTAAATCCACGTTGGAATATGTTTATCCATCACCTGGCATTACGATACCTTTTTTTTTTTTACTTCTGGCTTCTAGACGCTGTAACTTTTGTTTCAAGCTGAGTGTTCTTAAAGGTCAGGTGTCTCACTTGTAACTCTTCTTTACAAAAGAGTTTTGAAACTGTTTATTCATAGATATCAGGAAGGTATTTCTCAAATTAAATAAGAAAAACCCTTTGGACATAACTTTTATTTTTCTAGCCTTTGTTAGGTAATTTCTCTGTTAATAATTTACTTGTGAATTTGAACAGGAAAAGTTTATTCTATGGCCATAAGGATGAAAAATTCAATTGTTACTTTCTAGTAAATATGAAAGGAACTACTTTTTTCAGAAAAAGAATCATTAGAATTAAGTGTTTTTTGGGTGAAAGGGAGGAATACATCCTGATGTGGGAAGAGAAACTAAATTAAAATTAAAATTCCTCCCAACCCCCTTTTTTTTTACCAGCAGTAACCAACAGCAGAAATAGTCTGCAATTCTGCAAAACTACACCTGAGAATGTCCACCCTGATAGTGAGACACTTCCTGCATTTATTGGAAGACAACAAACACATGACCTGCTTTGTTTCATTTAAAACTTGTTTAGAAAATACCACACTCCCTGCTCTTCTGAGGCCATTTGAATACACAGTTTGCTACTTGGATTTACCCATCAGTTTGAAACTCCTTCTTAGAATGGATATAGTGACCCACTGCCTGGCATCCCTTGTCACGAGCAGAGAGCGAATAAGCCATGGTCAGAAAAGGACAATAGGTTTAGCCTGTGACTAAATGGAACAGAAGGAGCAATCATGAGTGGTAATGAATGTTACATGGAAGATGCAGAAGGAAAAATCTGCGGATGCCAGATGTCCTTGAAGAGCTTAACTCACTTTTGTTCTCTACTTCTCCTGTGTTCTCACTCAGCTTCCGGAAAAAGAGCAGACATACTGAGACTTTAGCTTGTGACAGAGCAAAGCTAGAAATTTGCTTTTTCCTCTTCCGTCACTATGAAGACTCAAGGTGCTGGGAAATAACTTGTTTACTAGTTTTGAAGAAGCAAACCAGCTAAAGATCATCACCAAGCAGAATTTTCCTTAGAAATAACAGATTCATGATCACACAGAGAAGACTATGGGCTGAAAATTCTTAAAATGGAAAATATTATGTAGCTATCAACAAGGGTGAATACTGAAAGAAAAATTAAAACGAGAATAAAATTCTTCCTTAACAACAGTATAAAGGAAGAAAGGGGGAAACATAGCTATTGAAGAAAGGTTATTAGTTATTGGTAAATTCCCATGCTATAAGCTGCCTAAAGAAGAAGTCAGAGTGTTATTAGGATTTGTTTTGACAATAGACAAATATATTACATTTACTCACCAATATAATAACAGAAAACAATTTGTGTGTGTCACTTTTGCTCGCACGTTTTCAGGGATATGTTCCTGCTGGATTAGTCTGCACTGTGATTTCTGCTATCACTGTTGACTGAAAACAAACCAAAGCAAAGTTAAAATCTCGCTATTTACAACCAGTCTGAAAAAAAACCAGTATCAAAAGCAGCTTATCCTGGGTTTGAGTGTTCAGTTAAAGCCTACATGTGAAGTGAACCTCAGATAGAAAAAACCATCTGCATCTATCCTATACTTCTGAGTGGTAGCCCTCGACGTTGAACTCTTTTAACTGAGGAATGAACTTGGTACAGTTCAATGTCTTTAATACCTCAACAAGTGACATCCTTGCTTCTGGCTTAAAATATTCTAAGTACTAATCTTGGAAGTAGTCCAGGGAACTCAATTATACAAGTTTACATGAGCTATGATTGTTTGATGAATGGTATTTCAGAAGAAAATAAATTCTAGTCATGTAAACAGAAAAAGAGGCAAATGTTGCTGTTTTCTAATGAGAAAATTAGTCAATGCTCCTGGAAAAGAGCAAGAACAGGTGTGTATAGTCAGAGGAGGAAACACCCAGAGAGGAAGGGAAAAGAGAATAGAGATGACTTAATTTGATTTCAGGTCTTATTAAAAAGTTCTCCGGAAAATAAACCATTCCAAAGCGGTGATGTGCAAGCATCACAGCTTGAGGGGGGAAGAACCTCTCAGGTCACAGAGCCCACCTCCCTGAAAAGTCACAGCCGTGATTTAGGATGTGCAGCCAGAGGTTAATTAGCAGCGAATAGCTCTCTGCAGCCATACTAAGAAACCACTGCAGCCAATGTCTGTTGAACTTAACAGTGCTCACCGTTCCAAGAGCGACCTGAACAACCTCAGCCTTCCTGGCTTGTCAGCTTTGAAGGGTATTTAACAGGCCATTCATTGCAGCAGTGGATTAGTGGAGGATGAAAAATGTATCATTTCAGTTCTCTCCCAGCAGCAAGCAGCTGATGCCATGGCATGTTAAACATGTTTATTCAAGCAAACTCTGTTCCTTTTACTTTTGCTGAATAAGTGCAAGTTCACCTCTGTGACATATAAATGTTGCTGGCAACACTGACTGCTGTGAAAGAAATGTGTATTGTTGTCTGGGATTGAATGGCTGTTTAACACAGTGGTGAAAACAGAGAGCTGTGGAAAAGTTCTTAGAGGTAATGGATTTTCAGTAGCCATTCTTGAGTTCTCCTTTCTAGCTGCTCATGTTACACCGGGAGTGACATTTACATTAGTGATCACAAAGTGACCACCCATCTCAAACCTTATGCAGCCGGGATCATTCGAACGGCACACCCAGGTATGCTGTGATAGTTCAGTGGGAGCCTTGACTTGCTGTGAAGTTTTAACCACTCATTACAAAGGGATTTTGAAGGTAGGTTCTCGTGACTTCCCTACGTGTTGCACAAAGCAGGCTGTGGCTAACTTAGTGTTCTGAGTACAAGAGGGAAACAAACTCACTCCACCACTTGGACTCAGTAAACCACAGGCTATTCCAGATCCGGCAAAGATCACTTTTTTTGCTGTTCTCGTCTTACTTTTGCCAGGTTTGGGCAATGGTTGTGGTTTCAGAGTGGTATAATGATGATTTTGACCCAAGGCTTTGATTCATACCTTCCTCAAAATCTGCTCCAAAGTACATCCCAGAAAGAAAAAGCGTTTTCTGCAAGTAGTTTTAATATGTTTCAGACTATTTAAAAATGGTTAATCCCAAAATCTCAAGTAATTTGCGCATGATTTTTGACAACCACCACTATTTATTCACCCACTTCCATGTCAGTCTGTAATTCTGTTTATCATCAGTGACTTTGCAAAATATTGCAGTTAACTCCATCTGTGGTGCCCATCATGTACATGCCACTGGAAACACACAATTTAGAGTTCCTTTCCGGTGCCTATTTTCTATGTCAAGTCCATGGGGATCTCCTGGAAATTATACCTCAGATACACTGCATCTGTATAAAGTACCTGGATGACCAGTTATTGGAGTATTGCTAATGGAAAATACACTAATTATTTTTGCAGTTTGGAAAATCTCCCTTGAGATACATATTTTAACAACAGTTTTAATTGCATTTTATAGAAAGGAACAACCATAGTGGCAGGAAATTTGGAGATAGCTCCTGTGATGACATTGACACTTCAATCTTTTCTGCCTCAATGGTGTTGATGAAATACTGAGATGCTGGTGATGAGACGGAGAACTAGCTCTTTGAAGTCTGGTTTCACTGGGATTGCACTGCTTGCCCTTTCATTTTGAAGTACGAAGAAAAATCCCCACCAAGACTACGATTTTTTCTGCCTATACTTGCTAATAAGAAGAAAAGCCCTTGGTACTGAAGAAATTTTTTGTGCATGTGAATATTTGGATTCTCACGTCCCCATAAAAATGAAAAACATCCAGAAACTGCAGACCCATATCCAGAATCAAATTAATTACATGTGTGGTAAAATCACTACCTTCAACGGCCTGATAGGGAAAACCTTGATAACTGTGCACCAATATTTCAGGAATCACTACATTAATGACCTGCAATAATACACACCTTGGAGTTTTTGCCAGGTATCTTGGTTCCAGCCAGGAGAAGGTCAATTTTTGCAGCAGCCAGGAAGAGCATGGTTAGGATCCGATTTTTCTGTATCACATCACATCATTGCCAGGGACAGCAGGAAGGGCATCTCATCCAAGGAGAAGGGTTTCCTTCCAGTCAAGTAAACATGGTGGAAGTAAACACTAGTTCCAAGCTGAAAGGAGCAGTTGGATAACACTGGTTCCAATCCAGAGGAAAAGGTCGAATAATGCTGTTTCCAAGCTGTATGGAACAGTCGAGGTGGAGTGGCTGTGGTCAGGTCAAGCTCTGCAGTGAGCATTTTTGCAAGTAAATGCATCTTTCTTTTGTACACTTTTTAATGAATATTGTTGCTGTCAGCGTTTGTTTTCTCATCTCATTGCTGCTTCCAGTAAATTGTTCTTATCTAGACCTTTACCTTTATTGTGCCTCCAGTTCTCCTCTACCCCACTGCAAGAAGAGGGAGAGTGAGTGAGCAGCAGCATGCTTTGGAGGGTCTCAGGGTGAGCACTAAGCTGGGGAGTACCCTTTCTAAACCATAACCTTCACCTGAGCTGTGCTTATGGTGCTGAAACTCAGGAGACTTTCAAAGTCAGTCTTGCACACCTTTTGTCAGTCAGGAGACCGACAAAAGGTGTGCAAGATGGCTGATGCCTTGGACTGACCCCAGAGCAAAGAAGAGGGAAAGAAAGGAAGAACAAGGAGCTGTGTGGCTTTGACAGCAGGAGCTGTGACAACTTGCCAGGCATGCTCCAGACAGATCATCCTTTCACCTCCAAAACATGGACAAAATTTGGACAGCATCCAATAGCAGCAGTGAGGAGCTGCACTTCTTGTCAGCCAGTTTCCTGACCAGAAAAAAAAGCAAATGGCCCCTTGAAGGAAATTAATTGTTTTCCTAACTTGGCATCCCTTCAGACTCCCAGACCTTCCATATAGAATCTCTGGAAGCAGACCAAGTGGCAACGCAGACTCTGCTAATGAAAGCCAAATACCATCCCTAAGCAGAGATTTTGCCCCCTGAAGGGACAAGTGCCAGCATCTTCATGGAGCCCATAGTGACAACCTCACAGTGCGCACCGGCTCTGGTGGCACACAGGCGCAATAACGAAGGCCATCGGCATTAACTACTGAGGTAGAATTCTGTTTAAGTAGGTTGCTGTTGCGAGCCACACAGACGGTAAGGCTGGCAGCGGGGTGGAAGGCAGCAGCGTCGTGACCTCCCGAAAGCGTCTCCTAAGCTGGAGTGCATTCGGCAGAGTCACTCTGTGCCCACACACGCACACACTGGATAGCCCAGGAAGGACGGCTATCAGGAGGTGGGAAGGGTCTTTGGTGTTCCAACAGGGTTTATCGAACACACACATTGAAGCAGTCCACGGACAAAGACTTAGAACACAGCAGGGTCCAGGTTTAAATACAGGACAGAGGGAGGGGGGTGGAACAAGATCTGAGGTTCCAATAATCTGAGGCCTCACGGGTGGGACAAAGGGCTGCAACCAATGGAGGAGACAGGGGCGGGACACTGCAGCAAAATGGGGCCAATGGGGAAGCAGGGAAGGGAGAACTTTCTAGGGAAGGTACACACAGGAGTAAAGGGGTGGGAAGGCCAACGAGCCAACTAAGGAAGCAGAAATGGAGTACATTTGAATAACTTCAAGGTACTCTGGGAGATGCAGCAGCCCACTCACCCTAGCAGTGCAGGGGAATTGCCTTAATCAGAGCTCATCCCTGCAGTATGGGGTCACCACTGTGAGCCCTGTTTCTTCGTTTATTATTATCTTCTACAGGTTGCCTTTTTAAACAATTTTTATATTAATTTTTGTTGAGTTCTAATTTCTTCATAGCTTAAAAAGGCCTAGGTTTTTTTTGTTTGTTTGTTTGTTTGTTTGTTTGTTTTCTTTTTTTTTTTTTTATACCATTCTGTATCTTCTTTCATGCAAGGCATAACTGAAGAGGNCTTTTGTTCTGTTCCAAACACTTCGTTTTGCAGGAAAAAGAAGGCTTGATCAAACTTGCCTCAGTAAATGTCTGGCTCACTTCTGCTGGGCTCTTTCCACTTTGGCAAAAGGCACGCTGTAGACATGAAAAGAGCTGGTGAGGTGTTTAATATGAGAGATAGTTCCATTGCAGGGCAACAAGGTGGTGAGAAGGAATCTGTGTGTTTAAGGAAGACCAGAGTAGTAGAATTGGCACACTGAAAGTGATACTTTTATGCTGGATTTCTTTCAAAATTAATGAGTTAGGTAACACTTTTTGCTGCAACTGTTTAAATATTTCAATTCTTCAAGGTTTTTTGGTGTTCAGACATGGAGTAGGAACAAAAGAGAAGAGGAAATAACATTAGCAAATGTTTTTCTCAGACTTTGATGCTGTAACAGAAAAGCTCATAAATGATATATAGTCCATTGAACCTTTTCCAATACTAGTTGTAACTTTTAATGACTATGAAGTGTATTCCATGGGCTTCAAAATGAAAATTGCTGAACAGAAAAGTCTTTGATTTGGAAGGAAAATAAAGTCGTAATTCCACAGGGAGTCTCAATAAACTGAAGAGAGACAATAGAGAGGGAAGATTAGACAACTGTTTGTATAGCTGAATGTATATTATTTTTCTCAGATGTATTGACTTTATTTCCAGTCTGGAATAGCTTACCTTTCAGAACATTAGTATAAAAAATGTACAAATTTATATCTTCACTAAAGATCTCTTTCCATACAAAATTCTCCCCCCCCCCCAAAAAAAAAAGTATTTAGTATTTTATTATTCCGTATTAATATTTGACAGTTATTGTTTAGAAGTGACATTCAGATAAATAAGCAATATTTTATGTGTAGAGTCTCCATGGAAGAGAAAATGATAAAAGTTCATGCTGAGAAAGACTTTTCTGATGACAAGTGATTAAGTCATTCCATCTGAAAGATTTCTTGGCCTTGGCTCTGAACATGATACCATAAATAATCAGTCCATATCTTGAGAGCTTTTTTCCGCCCTCTACTCTTGCACTGAAGCAGAACCTTGTCAACGTAGGAGTTTACATCATTAGCATGAGTGTTTGGTTTCCTGAAACATAACATAAGAGAGTGGTGTCAATGGGAGAGCAAGGGATGAGTGGTGGAGGCGAGGCATGGCTTCTACAGGATTTGCTGAAGCAAATGCAAGCAGGAAAGAGATGGTTTGCTTACTCCATTTGGCAGAACTGTGTGGGTTTTTTCCTGCCTATTCACCTGGTGATCATGTATTTTTATTAATCCTTTGAGACCAAATTGTATTGACATGTCATTGAGATTGTATGGATGCAGGTTCTGCTTGATAGTGAATTTTCTGCCCTTGTTTTGTCTGCTTTTCAGAACAAGAAAAAGAACCTCTGCTGCTATCAAAAGACACTTTCCACTATCCAGTTTGATATGTGCTAGTGAAAAACTGGGCTAATGAGCATAATATATTTTTGTAGTGTCCCTCTCAAGACATTTTTTGCTTGCATAAATTCCCATCACTCTTTTAAAGGAAAAACCTTTTACCCCTCTGACCTTAGAACCTGGCCTTTAAAACAGGTCCTTAGCCATTGTTAGTGCTGCTATGTTTTTCTGCTAGGTCTGTTCTTAATTTTCAATATTTCATTTGTGAGTGACTATTCAAGGATATGATATAAGCAGAACTCCAAGAAGTTATCATCCATCAGCTGACACACTGCAGTGTCCATGGAGATGTTCCTTGTTGAAATCTAACTGGACACAACCTACACTGCCTCCATTCCTCTTACTTGTGATGCAGTGTTCCACCACAGGCAGTATCTCCCTGATATCCTTCAACTCCTTTGATCTCATCTAGTAACATGTCAGCGTAATCCAGAAGGCAAGTACTTTCAGTTCTCTTTTAGTTCTCCCCTTTTCCATTTGGGTGTACACACTTACAGTTTTGAGTTTCGAGCCTTAATTGCCAAGGTGCCCTTGTTAAACAGGCAGGTACAACCATGTGTTACATGTACCAGCCAGGTAAATAAATGACACATGTGTCATAGTTGTAAACATTGTAGGTGGGTAAACACTGTGAAAAAACCCTTCTACTGTGAGGTATTCAATGGCTAAATTCTTTGGCTTTATTAATGCCAAATTTGTTTCTTTCTATATGAATTTTTTCTTCACAAGAATATCCTACTCATCAACTTTTATTGGCACACATGTAGGTGTGGAGACAACTGTACATGTCAGTATTCACTGAGACTGAATTTTCAATAGCTAGAAGCACTTATGTGAGTTGTGGGTGATGGATCATTCAATTCCTAAGTGTCAGATCCTCAGAAGTGTTTGCCTGGTGCCTTGTATGTTTCAAGGGAAGACAATGTTTATGAAAGCAGCTCAGAGCCAGTCTTTTTGCTCCTTGGTTCTTTGACTAGTGCATGTCATGACGATCCTGAAGAACAAAAAGATTGTCAGGCTATTAGACCTGCAAGTCATCTTATATCTCAAATTGTTTCTGCTCTAGTCAAGTCAAAAGGGTAAGAAAAGGCAGGAGAGAACTCCTTGAACTTGTGGTAACTCCTGCTAGCATCCAGCTGTGCCACTTGAAAGTGTTTATTTTGTGGTATGTGCTTTTCTCCCTGGAAGCTTGTCAAGTGGCAAAGTGGGATCTCTGCTTTCTAGTATAAGCATTTTTTGCGTGATAAAATTAAACTCTGTCACTCACTTGTCTTCCAGAACATCATGACAATAAACAGTTTTTACAAGACAGAAGTTTGATGGTAAGCTACTTTGTCCGCCAGCTTAAAAAAGAAAAAAAAAATAATTACAGGTTTAAAAACTTGTGATTTTGCTCAAAAAAAAGTGTGAGAAGACAGCCCTCCAAAAACATTACTGTGAAACCTAATGCAACTGTATGTTGCTTTATTTGAAATATTATTTGCTCTTTTTTACTTTGAAACCACAACCTAGTCCTCTCCCATGACCCATTATTTTATGATGTAAAGATGCCGTATTGCTTCATGCATGAAAGTCCCTGATACTGTAGCTAACATCTAGGGTATTGGCTTGGACTTGCTCTGCCATAGTTGATTTACTGCCTTGGGTGAGAAACCACATGGAACAGCCTCTAAGCATAATTATGACCAATTGCACCTGCACTCCTCAAAGCAAATGTTACCAAAATCTCAACTCAGCATAATTCTACTCTCTTTGGTACCTGAAAAGAATAAATCACTGAATGACTCCATGGAAAGATTATTTTTTTTTTTTTCTTAGAGGAAATCAACATTTTTCATAAACCGCTCCACAGTTCAGGGAAATATGGGAGCCAAGAAATTAAAGAGCCCATGTAAGGCAGTGGGCTTGAGCTATGCTGTTTGATTTGTCTCGCTGTGGTAACACCTCAGTTGCTCAGAGGAGCCTTTGGAAGTGTAACAGGACCCTTCATTGTGGTGTAAAATCTATCATGTTCAAGCAGAGAAGATATATCAAAAGGTAATTTTTCCTCTATTTCTTTCAAAAAAATTTATTTTAAGAAATGTTTTGAATTGCAAGGCAACTAATTTTGTTTCCTAACCTAAATCTGTATCCTTATGTGCCTTTCGGGACAGTAGTAGTTACATTTTCTATGAATGTTTTTCTAGATTCAAAATATAGCTTATATTTGCTTACATTCAACTGCAAAATACACTGTACTGTTTTCTTAAGTTCGTTTGAAAGTAAATAAGAAGCACATATTGCAGTTAAATACTATTTGTTAAAGATGTTGTCAAAAAAATTTTGTTGAAATATTTCCTGGGGAAATGTCTTCCTAGTGAAACAAGTCTTCCTCAAAATACTTGTTATCTTAGAGAAATAAAGCATCATCTCCTCCCCAAATACCTTTTTTTTTCTGAATTTTTGGTACCTGGACAAATATCTTTTTGAAAAAGATGAAAATGTTGAAAAAATACAGGCAGATGTAATTTTTTTTTTGGGGGGGAGGGGTGTGGGTATAAGGAAAAACAGAATTTTAGGAACAGCTGTGTTTTTTACGGACCTACCATAATAAATCAGCATTTGTCAGTAATCAAATGAAAAAAAAAATATCAAGTATCAGACATATTCTAGTTTCAAGCTTCCATGGGATTATTATAAGCAACAGCAAGCAAAAATATAGCCAAAATGTATTAAAATACCTGAGGACCTTTCCTAAGGGAAAAACAAACCCTACCCTTCTCTTTGCAGTTTGCCTTTCACTCTTGGCCAAGGCAAACCACAAAAGCGTTGTTTGGCTGTTCTGGCTGCACCTTCAGGTAGTGTGCATGGATCCAGGGCTCCTCAGTCCAGGGAGAGCACTCAGGATGTTTTAGTGGGAATTGATGGAGAGGCACAGAATTGAGGATGGGCTTGGGTGGCCTGGGCTTGCCCAAGCTTGGCACAGCCCGTGTGCGGTGCTGCGCTTGCCCAGTTGAGTTAGGCTGCTCTGGAGTGCTCTGTATTTTCCTTGTTTTCCTTGCCTCTCCAGAGACCTGCAACAACTCTTGCCTGCCCCTACAAATTTCAAGTCATCTTCATCTTCTTTGCCTGCATTTTGCTGCCAACAATTGTCTATGTGTCAGTAAAGATGCCTGGATGTGTTGTTCCAAATTTTCAGATGGATATTGCCATATGGTTCAATTTTCACTCAGAAAATGATGAGATATTTCTGCTTTAGAGTTCTTCTGACATCTTATGGCATATTTCTGAGCCACTCCTGCTTTTCTAATGACACCTTGCACATAGGTGTATCACAAGGACTTTATTCTGGCTGCACATAATAAAGATATGTGTAAATTAGGGACAGCTTTTCCAGCAGAAAATGTGGTAAAAAAGCCCCCCCAGCCTAAATGATTCAATAAATAGCCCTTTCTCAGGTAGACATAAAAGGAGGGAATGTATTTAACTTGAGGTTAATTTTAACTACATCAGTTAACAAAAAAAAAATATTTTTTATGTTTTCCTCTGAAATCTATCTTAATCTCTTCTAATTTGCAGGTGGTATGTTGCTGTTGTTGTGGGTTTTTTTGTGTTTTTCTTTGTGCTTTTTTGTTTTGGTTTTGTTTTGTGTAGGTTTCGAAAGAAAGCGAATGGAAAATCAGTGATTTCACAACTCAGTTTTATATGCGAGTGCCCTCCATTGCCATTGAAAGCCTGGGCAATGTCTGACATGGCTTGACATCGTGAAGTCTGTGTATTGTTGTGCTGCCTGCATGAGGCTGACTTTGCTACAGAGAAGAAGTCCAGATTTGCTTCATAACGGTACTTTCAAGCATGTACCTGACATCTGTTGATTCTAATCTGAGGTCCCAGAAGTTGTTTTTCTGGAGTGCTTACGTAGTGTAGAAAGGAATGTGACTAAAGTTACTGCATTTTTGGATCTGAGTGGCAATTTGTAAGCACCTGATGCATGGACTTCCTTCTTACCTCTTGTTTCCCAATGTGTACATGACTTGATGGGCCAAGACTTACTCTCTTGTGATAATCATACGATCATAGAATGACTTGGATTGGAAAGGATCTTAAAGAGATCCACCCGCTCTGCCCGCTGTGGGCAAGAACATCTTTCACTTGACCAGCTAGTTCAGAGCCCCATCGAGAAAAAAATATTGTTAAGAATTGCAGCAGGAAAACTATTCAGAAGCCCAGCACTGTGCTTTTCTTCTTCAAGTAATCCCTGTCAGAGCTGTAATACCAGATTGTCATCCTTGTGAAGCAACCAGTCCAAGGCCCAGTTAGCAGTGGCCTGCTGCACAGCCCAGGAGAAAAAACACCGAAATAATTTCCCATAAACTTTAGCTGAACCTAGTAAAATATGGGCTACTCTGCATGCTGCAGTAAATGAATGTGACCTCCATTTATCTTTCATATTATAAATATTTTCTGTGGTTTAAGGCATTCATTGCTTCCTTTTGCTGTCAAGGAAATGAAGGAAATACATTTCAGTAGCACTTTACAGAATGTACTTACCTTCAGTTGTTGCTGTAAATACACAGTGATCGTATTTTCCCCATGCAAAATAAATCAGAATGTTTTGCCAGTTAGCTTACTCAAGCCTCAGCTGAAGTTATGACTAGTGTCAGTTTTTCCCTTGTTAGTAAACTTCTTTGATACATCACATTTTTAATACATTTGACTATTTCACAGTTATAGTTAATGATGTGTTGGAATAAAATCAAGGTCTGCTGAGTATCATTTTTCATGTTTTGTTTAGAGCAGCATGGCTCCCATAAATATTAGTGGGATTTGTAGACTGCCCCACCTTTGCAGTGTCTAAAGTCCTGAACAGAGGAATGAATGCAGGATTAGAGGTGTCAGTCATTGGCATATAATGACAAAATAAAAAAAAATGAAACCTGATCGTATGGCACCTAGGGAGAACAAGAAGAAAAATAATAAGGAAAGACCACAGAATCAGCATGTGGGAAATAGCTTAAAAGTCAAGCATATCTAGAAGGACAGTCTTTAAAAGTGGAAAGAACACCAAAGAAAGGCATGAGCATGCCAAGTTGTCTGTTGCGGTAAAAACAAGACTAGCTGCAGGTCTCAAGGTATTGCCAAGGTATGTAGACACAAGCATACTCACTCATATATCATGGGGATTACTCTAGACCTTTGGTCTCTTCATTTTCTGGGTAGATGCTAAGAAACAAGTCACTAAAGTATCAAGGCCTCATCAGAGCTACTTAGCAAATGTATAGCCTTTAGTGGTATCTGTGACTTTCAAAGCTGAGGTTGATGCCAAAGGCAGGCTCTAACATCCCTAGCTAGCTGGCCTCGAGGTTGATTGCCTGCTCTTGACCTTTCACAACCCCCAGAGATTCAGAGGTTGCTTGCACACTTGTCTTTTGTGAAAATCTCTGGTTTCAGGTCTCTGACTGATGTGGAGGATGCCAATGCACAGCCTTGTTGAGGCTCCTGGCTTGGCAGTTATTGGTGCGTTGGGTCTGTGCAAAGAATGTATGGGAGCTCTGTCAGAGGCTGCTTGCTCAACAGTCGCTAGTGATTAAAACAGATCAAAACAGGAGGCAGTGCCTGGGAGCTCTGGTGCACCTGAGTGGCCTGACAGCTGTCATGCGAGTGGATTGTGCTGGGATGGGACATCGGATGTGGAAAGAAAAGGATAATACAGATGGCTGTGTACTTGGGGCATATCTAAATGTGCCAATATAAATGAGGAGAGATGTCAGGAGAATTGTGGAAGTATCCTGCTGCCTCTTCTCCCTCACTCTCCTCTTGCTTGTGGAGTCTACATCTCCACTGAGGGCTTTGCCATGTCAGCCAGGCAAATGTGACCATATGGTAGTCTCCATAAGGCTTTTTTTTTTTTTTTCTTCCTACTCCTTCTGTTCACCTTTTTTGTCCTTGGTCCCTCTTTTGAGTCTGTCATCATCCCTTTCTATTTCTGAGAACACCATTTCATCCTTCTCTCTTTCTTTTCTGCCTCTGTCACACCTTTCTTTCAGCATGCTACTGCTACAAATCCTTTTCTCAATCTTTGCTTTCATTTTTCAACCACCAGAAAATGTCAGCCATGAAATGCCTTGATACTTCCCAACCTATCTGGCTCTAGGGGAGAGCCACATCAACTTTGCTGATGTGCAGTTTTCCTTGCACTGTTGCTTCCTCCCATGATCCTCACAGGGATCAGCTCTCCCCCAGCTCATGCTGCCAGCCATGCTGCAGGAAGCCTGGGCAGGAGTCCCTAACCTGTTCTACTTTCTTGGCTCCTCTGCCATGGTGGGCACTGCTGTGTGGAAGTACAAAGCACACGGTGACAGTTGTGACAGTGACAGTTGTGGTGAGGGAGTAGCTGGAGAAAAAGCACCCAAGTGAAAACCACTCCCTTATCCCACTGCTGCAGTGAAGCCTTGGAACAGAAAATATATGGTGAACTGGCTAATTTGAATGCAACTGGTTTAAGTGTGTTTAGATTTCAGCTGAAACTACCCACTCAGCCTTGGCCACAATCCTTCATATTGTGTCTGTAGAGTTTATGGGAACACAAAGTTAATTGCTTGTGTGTTTCCAGAACTTCTATGGTATTTAATTTAAGATAACACATGAGGAAGTGTGTTTGCAGTTGAACTTAAGTTCTTTTTTACCTCCTCAGTTTATAGTACACAAATGTTATTTTTACAACAAATTCTTCCTGGTCACTGCACAGCAACTGACAGATCTGATGCAGACTGAACACAGAGGTTGCTCCTCTTGACGTCAGTCACTCTCCTAGCTGGCACACTGCTCTGATATCCTTGCTAGTTGCAGTATAACTACTCTAAGGGAAAGCAGAAGGCTGTATTCCCTGGGGCAACTGGTTTAACATTGTTATCAGTAACACACAGTTACATATTAAAGAAAAGCATGGCCATAAGCAATTGAAACAGAGAGACTTAGGTGTTAGTGAATTTTGGAAGAACTGTGCAGAATGCTCTTTGATTTAAATATAATGAGTCTACAAAAGTGACAGCCCTGCTTCACCTCTCCGAACTAATAATATCAGTGTTGCCAAGACCATGGTATGATTTTGGTTGTTTTAAAAATGTACCATATCAATGATGAAAGTGAATAGTCTGTCAGTGTAGCTAACCTGTGCAGTGAAAAATAACTAATAACTAAATAACTGTAGCTAACTTGTGCAGTGAAAATAACCCCAACCAAACGCCCAAACCTGGAAACAGTGAAGAAAGAGAAGTAATATTTGTGGCTGATTGTGAAAAAAGGGGGATAAAATGAGATTAGCTTAGGCCAATCTGATTATTTGCTGAAATCTGGTCCAAGAGTGTAAGACTGCCTAGGAAGAGTGAAAAGGACCACCTTAAAGGTGAGGTATTCCAGAAAAGTTAATGCAAACCTTCTAAAATGACCTAAGAATTACTTGTTTACGCTTCTGTATGAATAACATCTAAGATGTCAGGAATATGCATTAGCTGTGCCTTTACCTGTGTTTCTTGTCAAGTAGGATTTAATTTCAAGCTTTTTTAATCCGTAGGTTGCCCAGAGGGGTGGTGAAATCTCTGTCCCTGGAGATACAACAAGCTTGGTAGGGCCATTCTGACTTCTCTTCAAAACCGGCTCTGCTTTGAGCAGAGAATCAGATCACAAGCATCCAGGGTCCCATCCAATCTGTATTATTCCATGTCTCTATATATTGGCCCTACCTAATTCCTCATGTAGGGTTTCAAGAATAAAAAAACACAAACAAACAAACAAACAAACACTCCACATTAAAAATGGCATTGGGCTTTCCTTAGAATTATTTTTTTATGTATTGAATTATTTATTTGTTTCAGCTGCGGCAAATTTCAATGCACAGTTATGTCTGGCTTCCATCACACCGAAATTTTGTATTAAAAATACAAACAATGAATTAGCAGGTTTGAAAATTATGTAAGAATTCATAACAGAGATGAAATACACATTGTTTATTAATTGCTGGTATTGGTTATTTGTTTTAAAACAGATGCATGGTAATATAAAATGCTTGGTTCTTCCCCTTTCCACTGGTGTATGAAGCAGAAAAGCACCAGCTCAGTTTATTGGTGTAATACCTCTGTCCACGCAGTACCTTTAAAATCTGGAAGGAGTGTCTTCAGCCAGGAGAAGAAAAGGAGGCATTAGGTTTTTCATTGGTAAAACCCCTAGAGCATACCTTGACAATCACTTTCTTGCCCATTGGACAGAAGATATTGAAGGCCAAGGAGCCTTCTCACAGAGATCTGTAACAATGCTTAACTAGTTTATTGATAGTGATTGGAACTGACTCTTGCTTTTTCAGTCTCTGCTGTGAGTCTTCAAAAGGTGATATTCTTTTGTTTTCTTCCTGTGTGTATGTTAAAGGAATCCATATGTCTCAAATCCTGTGCTTTCCAACTTCCCTTAAACATAATCCTTGAGGAATAAGTACCTGCTGTGTGATGGAAAATTTAAAGTGTCTTGAAACTTTTGAGGTAGCTGTTTGAATATTTCTTTTAACCTGTTCATCTGCAGTTGCCTCCTTTCCTTTGATATGCCTGACCAATAATAGTTTTCAGTAATGCTGGTTAATCACTCTTTAAAACACCAAGCTTACCAAAAAGGAAACAGTTTAGCTTAAAAATACCCTATGCAAACCCTCAATTCTGTCTTGAATCTCTTCTGTTTTGTCCATCACCCCCTTCTACAGGTTGGATCTGAATGATATTGCTTGGGTTGGGTGCAGTTCTCATTACAAACTTTTCACTCCTGGTTTCTCCATTTCCATGTCAAGCTTTAGAACACGTGTATTTGCAGCCTGTGGGTGTTACAAATCCCCTGCCCCGAGCAGAACCAGGAGGTAGTTCAGCTCTATTGTTTCATAGGGAATTACAAAGCTCACATTAAGAGCATGTACTTATCTTAAAGAGGTCAACGGCAAGTTGTGACTGCTGATGGTATTGGAAACAGCAGATAAAATGCATTTTGTATTATGAAGAAGACAAACAGCAAGCATAATGCAAGTGAAGACAGATAGCCTTTCCTTCACCGAAGTATCTATTACCTCTGGACAGACTACTTAAGAAAACTTTAAATCTAACCTATGGTCTCATATTACCTTTAAAAGGAAAAATAAACTCTGGAAAGTAACATAAACCAGTCTCTAATCAAAACTATTTTATCACAGTCAAACAAAGTGGTTAACAAAAGCTTTTCATTTCACTTAATGATGACAAGTAGAAAGTATAGGTTTGTTCTTGGAAGGTAACTAACAAAACCCGCAGGTGACAAAGGAAGTTTGTCAGACACAAACTAGGAATTGTTTTATGAGCTGTTCTGAGCAGAGCCTTAACCATTTGACTCATTGGTTAACCCTGAGGACTCTGTTTTGCCCAAGAATATTTTCTGATACTTGTTTAAAGTCAGAATTTTGTTTAACTTTTAACCTCAACACAAGTAGTCTGTACTACAACTGTTCCATTAAGTGCCTAAAGAGATCTCAGGAGATTGGCTGCCCTCAGTGGGAATAGCATTCTCCATTTTCTGCAAAATACAATAAAGAAAGAGAAGAAGCCAAGAAAATGCAGCATCCAGTCTTTTGTCTGTTTCCCACATAGTCTATCTTGTTAAGCATTTCCTCTGAAGAGAGTTTTCATGTTACCACATATATTATCTTCTGCCTCGTCTTTTAGGAAGCTGTCCATCATAACAGCCTTTTGCCACATCTATTTGAGATAGCAAAATTTACTACAATATCCATGGCCTTCTAACTTCCTTAGCATTTTATTTGTGCTCCTTACATCTGATGTTATCAGTCAAATAAAGCAAAATGGTCTGAAGACATATTTCTTACTGCACACTCACCATTCTCTCACCTCATTTATTTGTGAGTTAATTTTGACAGCAGGTTGTCATCACAAAGTAGTTTTTCTGCACCTGTGGTTTCATGACAGCCTATCCTAATAGATTTTGGTTTCTTATCAGCTGGGGTTCTTCTGAGTGTGTTTCACAATGGTGCTCATCTCTCCATCCTACATGTTGATGGTTAGGATTTAGCACTGGGGACAAGGAATTCATTTGTATTGTCACATTAAGACACAGTGATCCATCACTGTAGTGCTGTGATTCATGTATTTGCAGAGATAGCCCTGCAAAATGCGTTCATAAAATGACTTACAAGATTTACTTCTGGGAAGACTTCAGCTCATTTCCATAACCTTCTTTCACACTATCATAGGTTGGAAGAATCACTAAGTTGGAAGAGACCTTCAACACCATTGAGTCCAACTCATGCCCTAACAGATCAACTAAACCATGGCACCGAGTGCCACATCCCGTCTTTTTTAAACACATCTAGGGATGGTGACTCCACCACCTCCCTGGACAGACAATTCCAGTACTTTATAATTCTTTCCATAAAATCTTTTTCCTAATATCCAACCTACATTTCCCTTGAAGCAGTTTGAGACTGTGTCCTCTGGTTCTGTCCGTTGCTGCTGGAGAAAGAGACCAACCCCCACCTGACTACAGCCACCTTTCAGGGAGTTGTA
>WAAG01080756.1:0-18013 GCA_013390105.1 Tichodroma muraria
AAAAAAAAAAAATCTAAAAATTTTCTTTCCTACACTTACTGAATTCAGTCCTTCTAGTTGCTTTCTTTACAGCCCATGCTGAACTGTAGATGACTCAAATAGTTTTGTGAGGGAGTTTAGGATACCTCACATGCAGCTGCATTCAGAAACTCTCTGACTTCACCTTTGAAGAGGGATCCCAGGTTTTAGGCAGCCTTGGCTGCCTTGATTATGCTGCTGCACTACTTTTCAAGTGGGGAGAGGGTAATTTGCTGTGAGCCAGTGAGATTATTGCTCCGCTGAAGACAAAAAGAGTTCCATCAGTTCATGCCTTCAGAAGATTCGGATCTATATCTCTGTAGCAGTAACTTTACAAACAATTTAGCTGTGGCTTTGTGTTTCCAATTTCATGCTTTGCGTGTCATAATTCTTCTGAAATTGTCTGAAAATTTCTGAGAGTGTAAGGCAAAGAAGAGAGCTGGAACACTCAGCATAAATTGTGCTCTCTCCTTCACCATGAGGCTGAACACATAACACAGAAGAGCTGTGAAGGGCTGGTATGTGGTATTAGAACCCTGGGGCACTTCAGAAATATCTCCTGCATTTTCTGCACTAAAGGAAAGAGAGAGACAAACACATTCCCTTCTGCCCTTCCACACTGCATCTTTCAAGTGTTGATGCTTCAAATATTTCATGCACTTCTAAAACCTAATTGAAGCATTCTAATTAAATCTAAACAGAAAGTGAAGCTGATAATGAAATATTCTTATATTAAGGTATAAATAGGAAGATGGAGAGCAGCCTTCAGCACATTTTTGGCTTGAAGTTTTCTATTCCACTCTTCACCAGTCATAGAAGAGAAATCCTTTAGAAAAAAAACAATAGGAGTTAGTAGGCTCATGGTTGAACAGACAGGGGAAGGATAGTATTTTTATTTATTTAGAGAAATCTTTTGAAATATACACTGGAATTCAAGTTCCCATTGAGTGTGTGCCATTTGGTAAGCAGGATAGAGGCAGACACAGTCAGGAATCTTAAATTCTCTTGAGTTCTGCCTTATGGATGTGAAATGCTTCGGAGGTGGTAGTATGACCAATCTGTGTTCAAATAGCCACTAATTGTCTCCAGACACTTCCTTATTAAAATATTCCTTAAGCAGCAGTCCCTCCCTCTCTTTCCATACCTGGACATGTGATCAACTCTGCCTATGCAGCATTTTTATTTATCTGTAGTGCGTTGGATTTAACTGATTCCAACACATTTTCTGAAATATTCATATCGGCCAGCCGTTTAACTCAACCCTCACTAAAGAGTTCACTTGCCCTCCCAGTCTTAGGTTGACCAAGAGTTTCATCAGGGCTACTTTTCACTCTGTTTTCCTAGAGATTAAAACCAACATCTGATACTTGTATTAGGACAGCTTCAATGGCAGGAGAGCGAGCAGATGGGACACCAGGCTTATGCCAACTTATGCAAATCATTACAGAAGGGTCGTCTTTACTTCAACCCCATCACGTCTGTAGTTCAGCTCAAGTAGTACATCCTCCTTTTTTTATTGCATTGTTTTTTTAATTTTTATGATTTTGTAGCCGTGGCAAGCAGAAATTTCAAGGTTTCTAACCTTGGTTTGAAGCCTGACAGCAGTCTGTCTTGTTAGAGACTGTTTCTTAACAACCAGCTTCCCTTTATAAAGCACAAGTCTCCTACCTGCTCCATCAGTCCACCACTTAATTTATCCCACAGATCTCAATGGTCTCACCGTGGATATTCAGTATCACAGTACTTTGGTAAACACCTGGCACTTATGAGTGCAAAATCCCTCTGTTATAGGGTTTCTGCACCTGATTTAGACTGCCTTGAAGAGGAAGATTGCCCAAAGATGGGCATAAGGCAGAGTTAATGTGCCACAACCCTCAGCAGATGCACCACACCAGCATGGGGATCTTGAGGTGGAGCTGGCTCTCTCTGCCTGCTTGCAAACACAGTCAGGACAAACGCACCCCTGATTTCTTGTCATTGTGCCTACCTGGAAATTCAAAGAGAGGTGTAAAAGAAGCTCCTCTTTGACTTACAGTGTCACCAATGCCGTGTTGAGGTGATGCTGGAGGCCTGGCCTTTTACCAGTCCAGCAACAATCCTTTGTGGATGTGTTGGTGAGCTGAGAGCTTCCCAGGGGCCTCCAGCCCATGCTCTTTTGTTCTGTGCTTTCCTTTCTCTCTGACACTTTTATAAACCACTGCTTCTTTTCGGTTGCTGTCTGTCAGTTGTTGAAAAGGGGACAGATGGAAACCCTCCAGCTCATTTGTGTTTATGGTGCAGTGTGCAGACCTGACCTTCTGTGCTTGTGCTCTGGAGCTCCTGAAGATTTTAAGTCACTCATGGTGGTGAAGGAACGAGGGCCAGGGAGCTGCCTTCAACACCATCCCAAGGTGGGTCCTAATGCTTAATTACTTGTGTGCTCCCTGGCGTGACTTCGGCCTGGGACTGCAAGTGTTCACCCAAATATGAATTGCAGGAGAGCGTGGCTGGAGATATTTATTAGTATTCAGTACATATGAGGCAACACAGTTTCCAAAAGAGGGAAGATGGTTTAGCCATGATGAGACACCGCTGGGTTTCAAGGGCTGTAATTTAACAGCGTAGGCACAGCTTCAGACAGGCACTGCAGAGGTCAGGGAATGTGGTGTTGGCATGTTTGCAGCTCCTGGTTTCTGCCTTTCTTCCATAACCTGCTTTGAGCAGCTCTGTTATGATGACATGGTGGATAGATAAGATGAGGTGAAGAGTATGGCAGGGTCGCCCCAACTCAAGAGGGGCCACTGGAGTAAAGTTCCCGTTGTACAACGCCTCACTCACCTTTTCTGGCAGGGAGGATCTCAGTTGCACATTCCCTATCTCCTCGTTTCTGCCCTTTTCCCTTGGATGTCTGCTCAGAAAAGTGTCATCATCCTCCCTTCAATGACATTCCCATTTCCTTTGGCAGCCTCAACCCACATATTTGTTTATAAAAGCAATTTATTTCAATAATTAACTGGTTATCTGAGTAGCTGTTTTCAAGGTCAACACTTTTACATGAATAGGGGTGGTCCAAAGAGGTAGGAAACTTGATTTTTTTTCAGACCGAGATACAAAAGATATTTGAAGAATATTACTGTGATTATATGAAAATTTACGTGGTAAATGATTTCTTTTCTTTTTTTTTTTTTTTTTTTCCCTGCAAGCACAGTTGTAAGGGGTTGCAGATTAGCGGGGTACTGGCCTGGGAGTGAGGTCTTCAGTTTTAATCTCTACTTGTGATTTATATTGAGACACTGAACTGGACCTTCACCACTTTATCGCCCTCATCTACACCTTCAGGAAAGCTCTATCACTCATTAGGTGTGTGTTCATTTTTCAGTACAAGGTGCTGACTGAAATGAAGTACAAATTTAATGTCTGAAAAAGAAACCGTTCAAATGAGACAACTGAATCTTCAGCTGGGATGTCCTACACAAGACTCAAGTTTCAGATGACATAAAAAAATCTAACTGGAAAAGCAGGAAAGTGTAATATAAAGAAGTGAGTGTCTCATTAATTAGGGAGGACTTAACAGAGAGTGGTGGAAAAACTTCCTTGTTCCCTGTGATTTGAGAGTAATGATACACACATTCCATGGTGTTATTCTGCATTGCACTTCACAGGGTTGTCAAATACTGCAACAACCTAGAAAATAAGTGTACAGCCTTGAGCATGCAAGATGACACTCACTACACAATGCAGTCTAGCCATCTACATGGTATAATGATAAAAGGTTACTGGTTTATTTATAAAATCAGTAATGAGCTCAAAAATAATGGTGTCATAATTGATTTAAAATTGCTCTATTAGAATGATTTATGCTCATTATACAAGCTCGAATTGGTTTGAGGGTTCACAGTCACTGTCTTGTCTAATTTTAAAATACATTTAAAATACCTTAAAGCAGAACAGTAATTGAGTAGGTACAGAATACAAAAAGCAGGCTTGGAATAGAAGTAGATTTTTTTCTAGCAATTTAAATATATACTTCAAGAGATATGGGAGAAAAAAAGGCAGAATTATATTGTTTACCTGCAATTTATAGGTTCAGATGCTGAATAAACATGAAAAAAAACCCCTTTCCTCTCTTTGTAACAAAAACAATATTTCATTGTTATGGGGAAAGAAAGGACTGATTTCTCAAGTATAGGTGGTGTTTTTGTCTAAGAGGAGCGTGTTTCATTTCAGAACAGTGCAGTGTGGGGTGCTGCACTGGTCTGAGACGTGCCTGGACGTGGGACTCGAGCGAGATGCTCTGATGCTCCTCAGCAGCTGGCTGGCCCAAGGAAGACTTTCTCCAAAAGTCTCCTTTCTGTTCCACAGCGTGGCATTTTACAGCTGCTGAACTGTTCATGAAATTAAATTATTTTTCTTATCTTTCCCAAGGCAATACCCTAAGAGGATTTCTGAAAGTAAATCCAGCCTTCATTACATGCTGTTCTTTGCTAGACAATTTGGGCATAATTCTGCTCTTGATTTCACCAGTGGAAATGAAATTACCCTGAATAGGAATGGGTTTAGTGGAGGCTGAAATTCAAACTGCAGTTTTTTTCTAGTCCTGGAAAAGAGGCAAGCCTCCAATCACCCCAAATTTCCTTTGAATAGGAGTCCTGCTGCAGCTGTGTCAGCTGGAGATTCAACTATCCAGAGAAAACACCAGGAACACCAATATCCTCTGCTATGCTCTGTGTTTTCCTCCAAGAAGATCAAACCCAGGTCAGTGGAAATCCATAAAAGGGGGAACAGCAAGAATTTTAAAACAGTTGTGCATACATGTATTTGTAAGAGTCGTGCCAAAGGATCATCAGGTTACAGGACTAATCTAAATTTGTAATTTAATATTAGTATGTTTAACCTACAACATACAATACTCTCAATGAGTAGGCATGACAATGACGGTCCTTAAATGAAAGTTAAATCAAATTAAAGTGAAAGCAAAGATGCCTGGGAGCCCAACTCTGGCCTCATATAGAACTAAAAGGCTGTTTTTACCAACAAAATAACGATGGAATAAATCCAAGGCGTGGAATGGTTCACCAAAGCTCACAGCACATGCAAACATCATGCATTCAAGTCGGAAAGAGAAGGAAATGCCACTTTACTAAAGAGGACATTAAAAAATTGTTTTTATTGAAGTATGCAAAGCCTGTGAAAGAAATAGAAAATTTTAACAATTCCTCCCTTTCTTGAAATGTGTGGGATAATTCACTATTAAGCACAGCATATGTTACAGTACTCTCCAGATGTTCATTGTGAGGAAGGTGGTGTTGAAGAGATTAAAATAGTTTCCATGAGACTTTTTGTCAATTTTCTAATGAGTTTCCATCTGCAGATATTTTTAGCTGCTCAAGACAGATCCACTAACTGGGCTAAGGAAAAGTAACCTTCAAATTCAAATTAGTCATTAATATTACTCTGATTTTTTTTGTATGATAGATCACATCAACGAAATATTAAGGAAAAGATAGTGAGTGGTTGTTTCTAGAGTAGGTTCTTAAGGTAGACCCTAAGATTTCAGGGGAAAAAGGCCATTTTCACTACTGAATTTGATTTATATTTTTTTTAATCATTTAAATTTGAAAACTTCCCCAAATTGTCAGTTTTAATATACATGGCCCAATCAGGAAGTCAAAAGGGCATATGTTCAAAAAATTCACTTTGAATATATCAATTGTTAAATGTAATTGACCATATTTTATAAAATTTGGCCTGATAAGGAAAAAAAAAGTTTTCTTCCCTGTTATATTTTGAAAAGGATAGAAAAAGAGAACAATCCTTATTGTGGGACACATTAATGGCGCAAAGATAGAAGAGTTTTCAAGGTACTGTTTAATAATCACTGTCAGTATGGAAAAGGAGTTACCCAAACCTACCTGACCTCTGTCTAACAATTAGACACAATTGCCTCCAACTTCAAACCACCTCTTTCCTGTGCTGTGAAGCCCAGGCTGTTCTGTTTGCTCAGAAAATCCTGTTTTATGGAAGCTTTTCCCGGAAAGGACAGAAAATGAGGTGTGGGAGTCCCTGAGAGCTGAGTGCCTTCTCTTTCAAGGGCAAGGAGCGCCGGGGATGAGCCCATCCCTGGCTTCCCTGCACGCCCGCGCCATTGCCCGTGCAGCTCTCACGTGGTTTTGCTCACATTAGAGTTCCATGAAATGTTCATCAAAGCCACTTAGCAGCATCCTGTCTGCTGTGGGCACCTCAGAGAGCTCCTGAGAAAGCACGGGAGGGAGGAGCCTCAGTTAGTGACATTTTTCCCTGTTTTATAAATATTTTTTCCGTAAAAATTGTGTTGTTCCTACCAAGCAAAGATTGGTTTGTGTTCATATTGATGCTTACTGTCCAGGCCATGAATAATGGACCCAGTGATATCACTGAATGTGCTCTCTAATGCAAATATAATATAACTCCAGAAAAGTTTGCATATTATATGTTTCTTTATTTCACCTCTCAGTATTACACAAACATAAAGAAATTATCACCTTGTTCTTACAAACATAGCCTGCTACTTCAGTATAATTCTTAATGTTTAATATGGTCTGTTCTGTAATTTCATCAGGGAAAGAAACCCACACTAGTATAAATACAATCATTATGAAAAGTGAAATAGTAATAATTTTAAAAATCCAATCTACTCTTGCACATCTTTCCCTGTGCTTCACTTCCAGCTTCTTTTAGTGGTGTAAGATTTCCTTTTTTTGGCTTATAGTTAATGGTCATGGCTTTGGACAATGGGCAACCTTTTGTATGACCTTTTAAAATATTGAGATAAATTCAGACTTGTAAAGTCAGTAAATTCAGATTTTTGTGTATGAGGTTTGTGGTTTAGAATACAGATTTTTTTCCTCCCCAGTGTAACTCGACAGAACCCTTCTTGGGTTTCTTTTGGTAGACAGCAGGCAGCCAGGTGTCACTAGGAGCAAGACTGAAAACTAAATTTTGCAGTGAAGAGAGACACTGGTACTGCTGCCCTTTATTCAGAGGGAATGAAGACTACTGGGAATAATTTATTCTGAGGTCAGCAAATTTTCATTCAGCCAACATCTTATCTTCCAGATCTTTCTCCTTGAAAACAGGCAAGTTCAATCAGGTAACAAAATCATATTTTCAGCAGAAGATCTGTAAAGTGTCAGGTTCATTCTAGCACAAAAGCCTGAAGATATCCATGGATAGTTTGGGTTCATTTCCAAGCAATTTTAAGGAGACACAAATATATCTCAGGCATGCAGTTCTAGTAATTCTAGTCCATTTTATGCATTGTCTTCAATCTCGTTTTATGATACTAAGCCTAAAACAGGATCCTTGTGAGTGAAACTATGAGTTTGCCTGAAGTCCTTCAGGATCCACTGGCAAATCCCAAAGGGAAAAGTGCCTGTGGGGTGGAGCTTGGGTCTTAGTGATTCTCACCAGCAGTGCTCTGTACCCTACAGCTTGGTGCTGGTATTTTGTGGCATGCAATGAGAGCCAGAGCCCTCTGAGCTGGAGAAGGAGACAAGCTCTGGGAAAGCATTTCCAACTTTTACCCAGAAGCTTCTAAACTTGGGTGTGCTGCTATTGTACCAACCTCCTTCCACACAGACGTATCTGGGGCCACTGAAACCGTGCTGAAAACAGTCCTGCAGCCCAGCAGGAAGGGGGGTGGCAACTCTAATGCTCACCCACATAAGTAGAAACTCTTATACCTCCAAAGACATTCGGAGGATTTGCTTACACTTCTAATTTTTGGAGGTCTGAGTTTAAGCTCAAAACTCTCTGTTTGAGGTTTGTCCATCATTCCCACAGTTTGATCCCTTGGAGGAGAAAAGTTTTATACTGAGGTCCGTTTCTAAGTCACACTTATTTTGGTGCTGTCAGGAACACTGAACTAAAAATAGCACAGGTAAAAATATCTTTCAACTCCCCAGAACTATTCTCTCTTTTGGACTTTTAAATGCTTTGTATCACTCACTTGGGGTCACACTTCTGTGCTTTTTCTGATGCTCTTCAGCTCTGAGGACTCAGGGTTTCTAAGTGTGAGCAGATCTGTCAAATCTTTCCATTAATCTGCAGTACCCCAACTAACTCATTTCATATTTAACTATTACAACTCTCACACTGAAAATAAATGTGCACCTTTAACATTATTGTTAACTTCCAAGGAGCTACATGAAAATTGCCATGGTCCTGGAATAAAAGAGCAAGATCCTTGAATTTTCCATGGCACTAAATGTTACATTGAAACATTTAAATAAATTGTGATGAGGTTAAACATCCCCAGTCACATAAAAGGGTTTTTTCCTTCCTTCTTATTACCAAATTCTTTAGCAGCTTGTTAATACTTTATCTCTGTGTGCAAAGGAGGGAATATCAGCCCACCTGCAGGGATTATTTTGTTTCATTGATAGGTGAGGAATGCACAAATTTTCATCTCTTTCAAATGACAACTTCCCTTTTCTATACATAAACACCATTGAAAAAAATCTTCTCAAGTTTTGTGCTTGAAATGCTGCTTAAATAAAAATAAGTTGGCAAACTGCCTGCTTGTGCAGTATAGCTTGAGGGAATGCAGTGGGAATCTCATTGAATTGTTACTGGTGATTACAAAGCAAGAGCTATCGACAGAAAAACTAACAGCTGTTTAAAAATGTTATTTTAGAGATTAGTGCAAAAGTACAGGTAAAATACAGGCATTTTGTAAACACCTGCAGCTGTAGAAAAGAGATGCTATTCAAATACTGTTTAAAAATACTCATTTATCCACTTAACACCCAGGGCTTGTAATTTATTTAAGAGCTAAGTGGTATGTGTGCTTTAGACCTTCTTCATTAACGCAGACGGCTAATAGGAAGTTATGGTTTTGCTTCAGTAATTCTCAGTTATTAGCACTGGGAAGCAGGAAAGCAGATGACTGTGAGTGATCGTCTGTTACCTGTGTTACACTGAAAATAATCAATTTATAAAAAACATAGAGATAAAAGTACAAGATTTTCAAAATACTTTAACATTTGCTAACAAGCTATAAAGTTATGTTACATAAGTGCATCTTTACTTAAGAATAATAAAACACCTCTGTCATTAACATTTTCATTTTTAGTTCTTAAAATTATTTAAGTACTTTAAGTTCCTGAAGACAGCTGTTAAATTGATTATCTGCAAATTTACACACAGCATCTGAAAAATAACATCTTCCTCACAAGACACTCTATTCTTAACAATCCTGAATTATAATGTTAATAGGATTGGATTGGATTGCTATTAATCACAAACTACTCAGCCTTTAAAATGTGCTTCCAACACCTGCTTGGAAATTCCATTTCTTGGAACTCAATTTTATCCTTGCTTTGCAAATTCTGATGTTCCATGGCCATGAAATCCATGTTGTCCCTGCCCAGTTCCCAAGCTTAACCATGTTCTGCAGTGTCAGGTTTGGAAAGAAAGCCCCCAGATGATGAAAACATTGAATCAATTAACAGAAAGCCCCAAATGTATTGCTCCCATCTTTTTGAACTCTGTTTGACAGAAGAGAAAATAAAATCCATAGTCTGATTCCCAGAGGGTGCTGCTATGTATGGTACAAATGAGCTTGGCAGACACCAAATCTATACTGAAATAAAGGCCTTTGGTAAAGACCCTCATAAATGATTAGCATAAGGAAGGATGTGCTGCTGCATACTCTGGGTAAGTGTGGGACACCTTTCAGGTAATCCTCAAACAGGAGAGCAGGGAGACTTTAGGGAATCTAGACCTCAGTGTACCCAGAAATCACAAAATGTGCTATGTTTTTAAGGGTTTATGTAGAGCAGTACAAAGGGAATCCTCATGTCCTCTCTCCCCTGGGGTACTGAAATTTCTCCTGTGACTTTCTTTTCTCTGTCTTTAGCTCTTATCACTCACAAGAAACATGTTTGGGACTGGTAAATCCTTAGAAGATAAAGGCCTTCCTAAGTAGGTTTGTTTCTCATGGGACATTTCAGGTAGTACAAAAATGCTGTTATTGTCAAAAACATTTTTCAAAACCCTGGAAAGTAAGAGAGAGAAAAAAACAGATCAAATTTTTTTTTTTTTTTTTTTTTTTCCTTTCTGGTGTGGTCAACTCTTACGAGAAAGAGTACAGTCACTGCAACAGTGAAATACGAATGCAGGATGTCGAGATGTCGATGTGTGAGCAGCCTGGTTAGAAAGGGGCAATTCCTGAACAGAAAAAAGCCTGGCAGCCTAGGAGCTGGGAGTCTGGAAACCCAGCTTGAGAACCAGAAACATCCTTGGAAAGTGCTACTGGGCCTCCTTGAAGTACACCTGGACTATCTGGAAACTGGACATCTTGAAGTATTACCAGTAAACACAAACCCAAGAAATTGTAGTGACAACTTATTGTCTGAAGAAGTGGAAGTGGAGAAAATCAAGTGGGTATGAAAGAAAAGGAAACTTCATCTGTTGGCTGTTACAGATCAAATATGAAACTACAGAACATATTGGTTGCTTGAAGTGATGGAGTCCTGCATCCTCTGATGTCTCAATGGTATAAGAAGGGGTTAATTTTTATCCAAAATGAAATTTGTCTCAGTGAGGTCTTCTCATGCTCTATGTACTCTGCACCTAAACAGGTTGCATTCTCCACAAGAGCTTTAAGATCACGGACATCACTGGGTACACCTGTGTGACTCCAGACTGTGCCAGGGATTAACTTTGGAGGGAATCTGTCTACCATTTCATTTCCTTCTGGACCCATTGTTGGGTTTGACTTTCTTCTGGGATGGTAAGATCCCTCTCTGGGTTATAAATTTGCAGTAATCTATACTAAAATAGAGAAATTCAGAGGATAGAATCCTCTGTGTCCTTGTCTGTTATGGAATCCTGTGTACTCATGGGCATGATTGTCACACACTTTTAAGCTGGGTAATCCTTTAGGTCATGACAGATGTTTTTTACAATTCTGGGGGGGAGAGAAGAGACAAAAAAAATAAACAAATAAAATCTAGTATTTTCTTCAGGCAGAAAAAAGACAGTCTAAAAGTCCTGGAGGAAGTAAAAGGCAGCAAAAATTAGTAGAAAGATAAAACAGTAAACCAAACAGTAAACCAAACAGTAAATTCAGCACATGCCACACAACCAGATGGGAATCTCTGGTGGCCCTCATGCAGAGTTGGGTTTTCAGGGGTTGTGGAAAGGGAGAGTGACACTGAGTGAGTGCCACCAGCCAGAGCTGGGATTAAGCGCACATTGCTTAAAGGACAGCTGGACAATCTACCATTAATGGCTGAGCAAACTCAGGCCCATGAAAACTCACTGACTGAAAAAGCAGCAGCTGAAGACCAAATTCACTGAAAATAAAAGTAATTAGAGAAATAGAATCCTTTTATTGGTCAGGTTTTTTATTTGCTTGCTCTTTTTTATTTTTTTTTCTTGGAAGAGGAGGTGGAGGAAGTAGAGAGTGTGTAAGTTAATACAGATCTTTTTGAAATGCTCATTATATGATCACAAAGGCACATTCTATTTCTACTGGTTACATTACTCTAATAAGCCCACATATTCTATTAACAGAATTGGGAGGATACTTTAAGACTGTGGTCTAGAAAAGCTAAAGCAATTTCTAAATATTTTAGATGTGATCCATAGATATGACAACTCTGTGGATAAGTTACCAGCTATAGGTTGCTCCCTATCAATGAAACAGTTCAATATTTCACTTTTTAATTGCATCCCTATTTTATGACAAGTTTCAGAACAAGGGATTTCCTAGGTTTTAAAAGGTTTGGTAATGGACTTGATTCACATTTCAGCAGATGTGACTGGGCCTTAACTGGGAACACACAGAGTTAGCATAAAAGGACTGGCATCCTGTGAGACAGCTTGGCACAGCCTGGAGCCCTCTGTGCAGGATGCTCTTGCCATGCCCTGGTGCCTGCAGGACACAACCAACACACAAAATTCACAGACTCTGCCTCACCATGCCTCACAAAGCCCTTTACAGCCAAAACTCTTGGGCTCTGTAGAGCCCCAAAACCCTCCAGATGTTTTTTTGTCCCAAAGGTCATACTGAAACAGATGCACCAAGTGACTTGTCGTGCTCTCAGGTTATTGTGCAACCTGGCACTGACCCAGGCAGCCTTGGTGGAAATTGTTTTATGTGCTAGAAATGTGCAGAGGCCTTGCCTGTAGCTTAATAAACATGGTGGTGCTTTGCTCTTCTGGGGCTTTGTTCCAGAATCACTGCATTCTTCATGACTCTTTCTATGAAATTCATGGCTTTGAATCTTTGAAACCTTTGAGTTTCAAAGATTCATAGAGCTCTTTGGCTTTTTAAACAGCATCATTATGTTTCTCATTTTATTCCTTGATACTGGTAGAATTATTTCTGCTGAGCTTAGTAAAAAATGTATTAAACCTCCCAATTAATACACCTGTGTATTGAGGCTGCCTGGTCATGTGTATTCTTTCCTTGGAAAACTCTCAGTCTGGTAATGTAGTTCTTTATATTGAAAGGCTTCAGAAATTATTAATTGAGACTGCCTTGAGATTATGAACTTGTAGAACACTTTTTCCTCCCCGTGTTTGCAGGGATTACCTGCTTGACCAATACAGGGAGCTTGGGGAGTTTCTTGGTGCAGGTTTTAGGAAAAAAAAAAGTGCTTAGTGGTGTTGTGAGTGGGTGATTTGGATCACCTAAAGAATCACTGTTAAAGGTATTAGCAGGGATAGATTTAATATGTTGCTGTAAAAGTGCAACTGAAGGGTCTGGGTTGGAAGGAAAAATAAAGATCCTTCATTCCCAACCCCCTGCCATGGGCAGGGACAGTCTCCACTAGACCAGGTTCCTCAGAGCCCCACCCAGCCTGGTCTTGAACTGAGGGACTGGGCATCCGCAGCTTCTCTGGGCAACCTCTGCCAGTGCCTCACCAGCCTGACAGGAGAGAATTTCTTCCCGATATCTAAATAAATATTAGGATATTCTTCCCAATATCTATTTCTTCCCATTATCTTCCCAATTTCTTCCCAATATTCCCTAGGGAATGCTAAGCATGATTAGCAAGAAACTGAATCCCAAACATCTACTGGTGGTGAAGGGTCTCTGACTTATAACAGGTGGAGATGTGCCATCTGCCTCTTATTTCTGTGGGCTTTTTCAAAGATCTGGCCCAGAGCAGCAGGTCTCATTTGACATTTTTTTTGCCTGCCATGACACCTCAAGGTGATGCTGTAAAAAAAGTTCCACAGAGCAGGTGAAAGCTGCCTTTTGTAGCCCATCTCTCCCCTCTGCAGGTCCTTCCCTGAGGCTGGCACAGGAGCTCTGCAGCACAGGCAGGCTCTGCTGGGCTCTCTGCCCTGGCTTTGGAGCAAACCCTCCCCTGAAGAAACTACATGCTCTGAAATCCCAAATATTGCAGCACTGCAGCAATAATTCAGGTCTAATACAGTGCCACTTTTCTTATTTAAAAATGGGAAATCGTATCAAATGTGAAAGCAATCTGCTCCCATCAGGATGCTAAATATTGTTTTGTAGCTGGATTAAATAAATCTTAATTAGGGAGCTCAGTGTATATTTTCATTTATTGCTTTCCTTCCTCTCTTTACCGCTTCTCTCCAAACCCAAGGATCTGACTAGAATATAATGAAAAATGTGAAAAATTAAAAATATGGGGCGAAATACACAGAAACTAAACATGTACATCTTCCTAGCTAGTGAAATATCAGGAGTCTGTTTTTCTCACGAATGCAGTATATTTATTTGTGTGCCTATGTTTGCACATGTGCATATATAAAAAAATATAAGCATATAAACATATAAAGAAAGGATGAACACATTCAAACATATTCTTTGCAGCTTATGGGGCAGAAAAATCTATAGAGCTTCAAATGACCCCCTTCTGCAGTTCAATTTCCTTTGTAATGAAAGCTAACACCACAGAAGTATGTACATTGTTCAATTTAATATGGCCAATGAAAATTTATATCTCTCCCCTTATTTTATTCTGAATTATATTATTGCAGAAAATGAGCAGAGCACATGTGATTCAAAGGGAAAATAATCAGTTTTAATTTCCTATTGGCTTAGGGTGAGCAAGATTGAATGAGAATTTTCTTTAGCAGAGCAATATTTTGTACAGAGGTTTTTTGGAGACCTGAATCACTTAAAATGATTTCAGCGGAGTGCTGAGGTCTGATTTCCAAGTCTGAAGCATAACGGGGTATTTACACTCCTGCAAGGAGTGCTGTTATTCCCATCAGTGAATGTGACATTTCAGCTGCACCAGCCCAAACCCTAAGTAGAAGGTTGTGTTCTTCGAAGCCAAATAGATTCAGGTTTTGGATAAGTTGAAAATGAAAAGTGTATTTTCATTCATGGCATGCTCTTTTCATCCCTCCCCACCACAGGCACAGACACTGCACCCCCCAGGTCTGTACTCTTTTAGGAGAGGGGACGTGGAGGAACCTGGCAGTGGCAGGGCTGGGAATAATCACGGGCAAAAGACCTGGCTCTTTTACACCTTCATATTTGCAACTACAGAATATTGGGGCTAATGGACAGAGGATTTGAAAACATGGGAACTAAAAATGGAAAATGTCTTTCGTAATATGTGTGGGTAAAAAATTGGTGGTTGAGGCCCTTGTGGATACACCAGATATTCCAGGGAATGGGGTTAGACCTGAGAAACTGAGAGACTCACAGCAGAGTCTTCATTGTGTTTTATATCTTCATGAGGGGCATCCCAGCTAATTGCCTCTGCACAATTATATTTATATGTCTTCAGCCAGTGAGCTAAATTCAATCAAACTGACTAAAAGACTTGAGAAAAAAATTATATTCATTAAATGTAATATGGTATCTTCCTCCAGACATATGCTATCTGCAACCAGTGTATATGAATTAATAATGAATTATCTTGAGTAAATGTTCTTCAGGGAAAAACTTACTGTGAAATGGTAGCAAATGAGTCAAAATGATACAGATATCAGGATTATTTCTGTTTGCTTCTCTGCTATTCTCCACTATGAATAAATGTATAATCTTTCATTAACTATTTAGCAAGCTTTTATTTTTTCATATTTGTTGCATATTTCCATCTCTTCATCTTTTTCTTCCAAGAGTGGGTACAGGCAGCCTTTGACTGAGGCTAACCTGCAACCAGGTGTGATATATTTGGGCTGCTAAGGCCAAAACAAGAAGTTGAATTTTGTGGCTGTATATCAATCAACTCAAGCATTACTGCGCCATGATCCATTATGCAATGTAAACAAACAAAATATGTTTTCGTTAAGGGCTTTGAAGTCCTTGATGAAAGGAGTGATCTGAAAGAAGGTATTGTTGATTCTGTAATGAAAAAATCAGGACACTTCATGTACACTAGTTTTCAGGAGTATTGAAGTGCTAATTGAAGTTGTAGTGAAGTTTTTTTTTAAGCAAACCAAGGCAGCCCAACTGTACCAATTAATGGTGTCTGGAGACATTTTTTATTTCCCAAAATATTCCCTTACTTTCCAGGAGAGTGCAGGTCTCCTGTATCTTCTGTCTCATGTCTGCCTGTCTCAAAGGGATGGGGGTTCATAAACCGTAATCAATGCAGCCCAAAGATTATTCAGGCTCCTCTAAAGAAAAGAGCTGAATTTCAACAATTGATCAGACAAGACCTGAATTTCAGCAATTGATTAGACTCTAAATCCCATTTGCCAACATCTACTAGATTTTAATGGACTTCCTTAGTGCATGTGTTAGTTGCCCACACCTACTGCCCCTTTTTTATGCTTTGGGCATCCTTGCAAACTTTCAAATAACTTCAAGAGCATCTTCCTTCTGTAGGTCCTGAGGGAAACTCAGAGAGCATTAGAAGTCCAGCTTTAGGCAACTGAACCCCAGTCTGGGTCACCAGCTGAGCTATAACTAACTGAGCTAGGCTTGACTGTGGATATTAAGGTGTCACATCCTCTGTGTCCCATGTAGGACATGGAGAGCAGAGCTCTGGTGGTCCCCAAGTTCAGAAAATAGGCAAAACACTGCATAGCTAAACCACTTCCACCTATGGAAATAGATGCATGGTGTGGAAATTTGCATTCACAAGCACTGAAAACTGTTTACATTTACAGTAAGTCCCACAGGTTTGCTACCACAGAAGGGTTTTGCTCTCTAAACACTTATTAAGCACACAGTAACCAATGGAAAAGAATTGCAAATAAAGTTTGCAATGCCATTCTAATACACATTTAGCAATTCTGTTGTGAAAATCATCCACCTACAATGCCAGAATAATGGATGCTATAAAGAGTAGGGAAGTACAATGGGAATAACAGGGTTTAGCTGGGCTGGTTTGTAATTACTGAGAAGAACATTACAGTGACTCATCCCTAATCCTATTTCTAATACATTTTTAAAATTTTGAGTCAAGCAGAGTGCCATCCACTTCTCCACTTGATCACATTGTCTTTGACTCTAACTGGAATTTGATTTGTATGTGCCTCTTAAGGCCAGGCTGCAAAAGTTTCACATTTAAACCCTCTCTGTAGAGGACTCTTCCACATCCTCTAAAATCACCCATGCCATGATGCCCAAAGAGAACTGTCTTCTGAAACCCACAGAACAGGCCAGGAGCTGTGGTTATTCCTGCTTCTGAATTGCCAACACACCCAGGCTTTGCTAAAATAGCTCAGCACCTTTGCTGGATTTTGTCAGAGCATCTCTTATATTCATTATATTCTACTATAAAATGCATCTATTATTTTCTTTTTTTTTAATACTTTTTTAAAATTTTTACCTGTGGGTTCATGGCTGGAGCTGCTATCATGCTTCACCTCTTTGCTGAGCTTTTAACAGAACCAGTCTCTAACAGCCAGCTGCTGGTGGCCCTTCCTACTTCAGCCTGCCAAAAAACCTGAAATAGAAACCCCTCCCTTAAAAAGGTCAGTCAAAAACAGGAAAAAGACCCTGAGTGCCAGCACTTGCAGAGGGGGCAGGTAGGGCTGGCCCAACACAACAGATGCTTCACTACTCATTTCTAAAAGGCTTGTGGTGCATTTTATTTTACCCCAGAAGGAATCAGTTTAGCTAAGTACTAATCTCAAAACAAAACCCTGACAGTGTCGCAGAGGATCCAACAGAGAAAAGCATCTTGGAAGGCAATTAAATGCAACATAAAAGCTCCAGAAGCTTGATAGCATATTTTAGGCTCACCAGAAATCAGTAAACAAATAAAAAAATGAGAGGTGAAAAACAGATTGGAGAGGTGTTTATTTTCCCCAAGGAGAACTTGAACATCCACTGGAGACCAGGGAAGAGTGTTAATGAAGCAAGTAGCATCAGGGGACTACTTGACTTAATACAGTCCTTTATTTTATTTATAGAGAACTGATCTTTCAATCAAAATGCCTGATGTGGGCTCAAAAAAAGCATCCATGGGGGGAAGAGAAGAAAACTTCAGGGACTCCCACCTTATCACAGACTTCTAACTGATCTGTTAGTGATTTTATTGGAAATGTGCTTGGGAAGCTCTGCCAGGGTTCAGCTCAGACGTGGGTTACTGCTTCGAAAGCAAGGCTGAAAACTGCACAGACCAACCTGTGTGCTATTTATGATATCATGGCTACCACTGCCACAGGAATTTCTGATTGGGAAAATGAAAATTGGGAGGAAGAAAGGAAGCCATGGCTGCAGAACTTTTGTTTCCTTTACAGACCTTTTGTTTCTGTATTTGTCAATAAAACAAGCCAAGACTTTCTCTCCTCTCCCAAAGACAAGTGATGTGGTCCATCTGCTCATTCCTCTCCTCCCAGGAGGAAGTAGCTTTGCTCTTACTACATATTAGGCACAAGCTCTGGCCCCTTTCACCTCTCCTTATCAGGCATTTCCTAAGAGCACTAATTAAATGGCAATTAAACCCATGCCTTGGGCCATGAAAAGTTTTGATGTAGCCACAAGGACTCAGGACTCCAGAAGAGAAATTATCTAACAGGCTTTAATGCCCACCGGGGGACTGGTCTGTGACTTGATGTTTCCTTGCTGGGAGCTGCT
>WAAG01080758.1:330-12257 GCA_013390105.1 Tichodroma muraria
GGAGTTTTGATCATCTTAGCCACGTCATTCCTCTGCTACATGGCTGCACTTTGCCTTTGTTTTTTGACACCATACAGTTCATACAGAAGTCACACTGTAGGAGTGCATTATGCCGATCTGCAACTCCACAGGCAGGTCTAGGACTCATCATTTTGAAAGCTACAAAACTAACTGCTGAAAACAGAGTGAAAATGAGTAGGACTTCCCAGTAACATCCCCAAAGTTTTCCTTCATTTCTATCAAAATAAATTTCATAAAGAAAAATGTAACTAATTCTCCTGACACAGGGAACTGTTTCACCAGACGGGAAAGTCCCACTTCATCTTGTCCTTCAGTCACACACATTCTGCTGCTACAGCAAGCACAGACAGCCCAACCCCTCAGTCAGATGCTCTGACTGTGCACAGTAACACTGACATGCCCAGAGCCCCAGATCTGAGTCTCAGAACCCCTTGAAGCTGCAGTCAGAAACCCTCAATGCACCAAGACAAAAGCAAAAGTAGCAAAACATGGTGTGATGGGACCATTCCATTCAAACGGGTAACAAGTGCTCAGCAATACAGATGGAATTATAAGAAAAAACACAGCATGTGCCAATAACACAGCACTAAGTATTTGCTTCAACTTTTCGAAGCTCATTCCCTTCATCCAAAGGAAAATAACCCTCCTGAACTATTATAAAAACCTACACACAGGAGACTTAAATTACCCTTAATCATTAATATGTTGAAATATCATTCAGAATATGATGTCTTCTTATTTAACAAGCTCTTCCAGAAAGACTGGTAAATGTCTATTCTTTCTTCCAATATCCATGCAGAAAAGGTAAAAGTATTATTTTAAAGATAACTGTACAGCAAAACTCAGCTTAAAACCACAAGTGTTGTCAATCTAGTAGCTGATTTAAATAAATTTTCTCCTCTAAATTCACAGCCACAAGTACTGGAATAATATCTCTTTGTAGTAATAAGAGAAAAAAGCTGAATTAACCTTCTGAACCATGAAAATTTGGGATGGACTGACCTCAAATTTATCTGCAAGATAGTAACTTGCTTCACTGCTATATTACATAAAGCTTTTCGTTTTATGCTAAGGCCTATGATGAAAAATTAAATCCTAAAAGATAAGATACACTTCTAGCCTTGTGAAAGGCAGGTTTTACACAGGTTATTCCCTCTACATCATTTGAAACTTAGATTTCAAATGAAATCCAAGAGTGATCAAGACACAACAGCTCTTAACAGGGACATTATAAAAAGCAAAAAAGTGGAATTTTTCCCTGCTGAAAGTAAAACCTCCCATATACTTATTCTGCCTGAAGCAACTTTACTACAATCTTACTTGAAAAAATACACCAAAAAATTTCAAGAAAGCAACCTTTGTTCCTAACACGATTTTGCATCTTCAAGATACCTTCTAAAGACTGAAGATATTTATAACATTAACAATGAGAGTAATCAGAAGATACAGTTAACTCATATTTCAGTAACAGAAAGAAGCTGTGCCTCTATTTACATACAGAATAGCAAGAATAGAGAAAATAACTGAATTTTAGTGACTTTTACACAAAGGAGAAAAACTAACCAAAATTACATCAGTGAGCTCACGCACATTAAAAGCACACATCTGCATCACCCCCTATCTGAGCTGTCACTGCAGAGCATCCAAAAGCACAGAGTCAGTGCAGTTACAGGCACAATGCTGCTCCTGCATGTTTTGACTTTTGTATAGAAATAAACGTGAAAGGAAGTGTCTGAACTCCTGCCATCTCTTTTTGCAGGTGGTCCAACCCATCAGCCACATGTCCCAATGCCTCCTTGGCAGCAGAAGAGCAGAAGTTTAGGTTCAAGAATAATTTAACAAGCAGGACCACACACAGCTACAGGCACAGCAAGAATGGAGAAGATAGTTGAAGTTTTCCCTTCACAACTGTTCTTTCTGAATGCTTTTGAATTTAAGAGTCAGTTTCACTGTTATGAACTTAGAAAATATACATTTTGTCCTTTATGAGAAGAGGGTTCCATATATTTCCATTTGTTTTAATAAATCCTTCCAATTCTGTGCCTACTCGCCTCTTTACAGTGATAATACTATTATTTTGTTTAAAGAGCAAGATTAAGATGTTCATTCTTTACTTGTCAAGTATTCTGAAACATCTGCACAAATGTCATCTGGAAGGTCTTACACACTTACATAAACCAGAGAAGAATCCTAAGACCTTACTGCAATGCAGACAGTTGCAGTTTTATATTTAACCTTAGCTGCAACGTTTCTGTATTGCAATATTAATTAAGATATATAAGTACACATTTGGTTTAAAGCCCAGAATACATCCTGTCAAATTCTTTTTTAACACAGTTTAATCCAACAACAGACGACCACAGAGTGAAGAAAGCACTTACCCGAATTAGAATCTGGAAAAGACAAATAGCAAATATTGGTTTTCTAAAGGGTAGGGAAAAGAAAAGAGAGCTGTTATATTTCCTGAGATATAATACATTTATATATTTCCTAAGCTAAAACCAAATGATATATAGCAACTACAACTTACCTCTTTATCTGTGAGTTTGGAATGTGGAGGATATATCACCTACAGGAAAAAAAAACCAGTATTACTTTATTTGAAAATAAGCTGGGTATAAGCAGTAAGTTTCCATCAAATATTTTAACAATACAAACCTCGAGCACCTTCCTAGCTTTAGGACATTTTCAATTGTAAGCTATTAATATTATGCCTCAGTTCTTATCTTCCTATGCTTTTAAGCTTCCTTGATCACCCATCTTTACAAGCTATTTTGGATGCCAGTTAGAGACCACACAAGTTGATTTAAAAAGGTGTATTCAGAGTGTACATTGAGTATTTGAGATTTTTGGTGCAAAAGGTCTCAAAGGAGAGCAGTCTTTTGCTCTCTAAAATCATGTCTTTTAGATTTAACTTGTACATGCAAAATGCAGTAGATGATTATATTTAAAGCAAACACATGTTATTTTCTGAAATCTGTTGCAATCAAAAGTTAGGCTGAAGTAACCAAAATTCAACCACAATACACAATCTATATTATCACAAGCTCTTGGAAGATGAACACTAGTCCCTAATGACAACTGTGAAAGCTCAAAGAATAAACTCAAAGTCATGGTTTTTTGTACCTACAGAAGAAAATAGATCATGTAGAATGCTTTCGCAACAGAGAAATCAAACCCGATGCAACACAACTCAAGATGCGGAAGCACCATTATTTCAAAAAAGAAAGGATGTACAAAACCAGTGATTATGCAAGCAAGTGGGAATAGAATACACAGGAAAGAGGACAAACCTCAGACACCTAAATTTCACCCCAAAAAAAAAAGGTCCTCAAAACAACCCACAACCCACTCTGAAACACCTGAAACGGGTGGCTAGCTTATAAGCAGAGGAAATTTGACATAAATTCCAGGATTATGTTTCAAAGAAGGTTTCAGGGCTTCCAAAGATGGGACCTAGTCAAAGAGCAGAAGTTCAATGCAAGAACAGTAGCTTCATGCAGAGTTCTCATCTTACCATACATGAACATCCCATTATCTCATTTAATCTTGTTCTACTAAATGTAAGTAAATTCATCTCCTGATAAGATAACACTATCCTGCTCCATAGAAAACAACAAATGTACCCACTGGCTGATCTCTGACTAAGCACCTTTCTGTCCTCCAGCCATAAAATCGCCAGTGCATTTTTTTTCCCTCAGTCTCCTATTAAATGACATCCAGCTGTGTAAGACATTATTAGTGCAACTGAAGCCGAAAGCAGACAGAAGTGGAACACCTGCATTCTGCATGTAGTAAACCCATCACTGTCTCTTTTCCAACTCTTAATACTTTCCTTTGCCATCTTATGCTAAGCAGCTGTACATGTAACTCTTTCAGTAGCTGAATGATGCTGAAATTATCCACAGTTAGTCAGAAGATTGGCATACAGACTTGAATTCATACTCGTTCTCTGCACTAGCAGGTGTTACTTCCCAGAATTCCTATATAAACTGAAGCTAATTTTTCTTCCTGCAGCTACATACTGGGAAAAAAACAAACAGGCCTTAGTTCTGTAGACATTTTAAGTTTCATTTTATGCACCTGGTTAAATTAACATGACTGTCAACTGAGGAGTCTGCAGCCAGGACAGAGGCTGTGCTTCCCTCAGCCACTGAGCACAACAGCTGCCCAAGTCACAGGTTATACAGAAACGCTTGTCTTTGTTGTAAACGCCACCTTATAACATCAAGGGAAGAGAACTCAGATAATTAGCACAGTACGCTGAGGTTTTATCTGCATTTCTCTGTGGCCAGCAGTTATGTATTTTACATATCATAACAGCTGGACTGGTTGAATTTTAGGCCAGTCTGCCATGCATTTATGCTAGCACCCCTTTAAGGCAAGAGAAAGAATAAGACACTTTCCCTTGCAGACCAAGAGTTTGCTGCGCAGTCACATGGTGAACGGGGTGAAACAGGATGTGAAACTGACACGAACGGTAATGCTTCTGTCCATTTCCCAGCGCTGTGAGCTGTCCCTGCCCTCCCAAAGCACGGCCACAGCTGTCCCTGCCTGTTGCACAGAGGGCACAGCTGGGAGTCGCAGCCGTAGCTGTGACACTGCCACGGGCCGGCATCCAGCTCGTGCTGAAGGAAATCGCTTCAAACCCGCAGAGAACCTTTTCGCACACCTCAGGGACCTGGAGAACCCTGTTAATTATGAAGATCACTCACACTGTCCTCATTATCATGCTTTTTAACATCTAGGTGCCATAAAATACAACGCTATTCGTATATAAAGAAGCCAACGATGTACTTCATACAAATCTTGGGGAGCGATGCAAACCATTTAAAAGCGCCCAGTGACAGCAAAAGCAGCACCATGGGAATAGCTGCCCGAAAACCACCAGCCTCAGCCGGGACAGCCGAGCCGGTTCCCCAGGGCGCTGCCCCGCTCGTCGCTCTGGGGCTCCGAACAACCATGTTTCCTCAAGCACGGCCGAGCTTCCCCCGCCTCTGTGCTCTCCCGCCGCGACATGGCCCCGACCCCGGCCCCGCCGCGCGGAGTCAGGTGACTCGCGTCGCCCCGCCCTCTCCCCCCGGAGCCGCTCGGAGTGGGAGGGGCCAAGCGGGCACCGAGGGGAGGCCAAACCATTCCTGCGGGGAGCGGGGGGGCGGTAGGGAGGGAGCGCCCCCCCGCGGCCCGCCCGGGGAAGAGCAGCGGAGCGCCCGGCCCGGCCCGGCCCCTCCAAACGGGCACCGGGCGNAGCGGCGCCCCCCCGCACGTACCTCCACGGCCTGGCCCAGCTCCAGGTCGAAGCCCACCACGCACACGCAGTGCAGCCAGGCTGAGAAGCGGTCCCAGGGCAGCAGCGACAGGCACTGGTCGGGACGCTCTGACTCCGCATCCTCCCCAGCCGCCTCGGCACCGCCCGGCCCCGGCCCCGGCCCCGGCCCCCTCTCCCGCCGCGACATGGCCCCGACCCCGGCCCCGCCGCGCGGAGTCAGGTGACTCGCGTCGCCCCGCCCTCTCCCCCCGGAGCCGCTCGGAGTGGGAGGGGCCAAGCGGGCACCGAGNAGGGGAGGCCAAACCATTCCTGCGGGGAGCGGGGGGGCGGTAGGGAGGGAGCGCCCCCCCGCGGCCCGCCCGGGGAAGAGCAGCGGAGCGCCCGGCCCGGCCCGGCCCCTCCAAACGGGCACCGGGCGGGCGGAGCTGCTCGGGCAGGGAAAGCCGCTGGGATAATAAGAAAAGCATCCAAATCTCTTAAACCCTCTTTTAGTACCTTAGCCAAAGCCCAAGCTCTTTAATAATATAAGAGCTTTCAAATATTCTTTTAGCACAGTCCAACAGCTATTTATATTTCATTACGAAACATTTTGCAGAGTTAAAAGTGTTAAATGGCTACTTAATTTAACAAAAAAAGGGAAAAAAAAGAAAAAAGAAAATATCATGCATGCACAACCCCAAACTCCTGACCTCTTTCAATTTAATTACTTACACTAGACTTTTGGTTGACTCCTACTAGAACAGCTTCAGCAGCAGTAGATACAGAGGGGATGCTACCTGAATCACTATGTGCCATTATTTCTCCAGAACAGGAGTTGCAAATATTAAAACCAAGATAATACATACTGAAAAGAAAATGTATGACTCCTTAGATGCACTGTTTCCTTAAGGCCCATTAACATTTGTTTATCTATCAAAAGCAAACCGCTAGAAATTAAAGTATGCTTTGATCATTGGAGTAATTTTCCAGACAAAAGATGAACAAACATACAACTCAGACAAAATTATAACACACAAAATTATCATGGTAATAATTTGAGATACAACAGCCTTCAGTTATCATAAAACTATTAGTTTTCATACTAGTAGCAAAGTGAATGTTAGATATAAACTGAGATAGGAATGGGGTTCTGCAAAGTGCAGCCTCCGGCACGGCTCTATGGGAAGGTTCTCGCTGTCTCCAGCTGCCTCAGGTATTTTACAGTGATACCATGCAAGACTCACAGATTTTTCAAGTAGTTAACACCTGAATTCTGTAAAAGATTACTCTCCTGTACACTTTGGATACAAAAAAACATGACTAAGACTGAGCTTAATCAAACTCAGCGCGATGAGTGTCAGTGAAATTTCATTTACTGTTTCCATTTAAGAACTGAAATGGCCTGGACGAAAGTTTTATCACTTGGTTTAAGAAAAGATTCCATGTCACTGCTTCGCATAAGCCTTCTCTTGTTTATATTCTTGCTGTCATGGGCATACCAAAATTTTTAGCTATTATCATCATGCATGTCCTTCTAGTTTTTGCTGGCCCCTATTTTTAAGTTTTCATATGAATAGAAAGTATAAGTGCATCTATATGAAATAAAAAGAATAAAGTACTTATTAAGAGTGATATGCTCTGCTCATTTTATTAAACAGTAAATTAATTTCACCGGATACTTAGCAAATCTTTTAGCAGTAGAAAGTTAAGAGAATAGACATGTGATCTCTGACAAAAAAGTACCGAAGAAAGGATTCTTACCTACTGGAGATATTCCCAATGACTAGGGAAAACACTGCTTCAGAAAGATTTTCACTTAGCCATTTTAAATACATTTTAGTTTTGATAAAATGTGGTTATCCTCTTCAGTTGAGAAAGAAAAATACTTCTGCGTGTATTGTAACATTTAGAAACATCTGAGACTGCTTTCTTCAAGAAGTATCAATACAGGACAAAAGACAGACTTCAGAGTTGGGAACCTACTAACTGAGAGCATTTTGCTACAACTTGCAATAAAGCCTCATAAAACACTAGGGCTCTGCATATGGAATGTGCCCTTACAGATCTTCAGGAACTCTGCCTTGTTTTGCAGAAATACAACCATCTGTTAATATCTGGAAGGGTTTGGACGAGAGAGAATTCTAGAAAAAGCATGCCCTGTGATGTCAGTTGCCGGAATAAAAATGAGAAAAGGCCTGTGTGGGACAGCTGGGTTCTAAAGATCCACAACTGTTCAGTGTTTGAGTCTGCCTTGCTCTCTTCCATGCTCTATCTTGCTCCTACAGCTGTGATCTCCACGGCTCTGTCCTGCGTCTCTCAGCAGGATGGTTTCTATCAGGTAGCAGCAAATGTTGTGTTGGCTGCTGGCTGGCCAGGTTCCATCAGCTTCAGCAGGGAGTGACTGTGCAGACTGCTCACATCCACAGAGTAACACCAAAGAACTGCATAAACATCATCTGCTCATCTCATCTTCCCCTCCATCCCCCTCCTTGAGATTTCAGTTTAAAGCAGTATTTTATTTGTATTTGAAAATTATATTTGGTCTAATAAATACATTCAGTTAAAACAAATAAACACACACACACAAAAAAGTAAAAATTATTTTTAAAGCATCTTTGCAATTTTTCCAAACAGCCACAGAAAACATCAAACATTTCAATAAGTGAATATAAATATTGACTATTAAATTTCTATATTAATAGAAAAGCAAATAAGAGCTGGCTAAAATGACAAAGCAGTGAAAACGCCAGATATTTCAACTTGCGTGATTTAATTTGAAATGAAAAAACACTACATGTAAAAAGCATAACATGTATAGATGGTATGCATGTTACATTATACTTATGTATATATATCAAATACATGTATTATCAACATACTATGCAACATACATTGCATATATAAGGTAGTATATATAGCACATAATAAATAATATATTTTAAATCATTGCATAAAAACATTCATATTTATTATATAATGTAAATTGAACAGTACATTCAGTATATGCTTACTACATGTATTACATTAATGTAAACGTTATGTTGGTAAGACACTCATTTGTATAGTGGATACAAGTATCTTTTTTTTAATGCAAACCAGAAATAGGAGCAGGGAAAGAAAATGGAATAAATGGAGAACCTACCTGTCAAGAGATGATTAAACTGGTAGAGTTGCTTATTCTTTCAAATTAACGCTGAAATATAATGCAATTGTTCTTTACATAACCAGTCAGAGTTAAAAGATCATGAACAGAGAATAAGTCTGAAACTAAAGAACAATAATAGCACTAAAGTAAAAAAGTGTAACCCCTTCGCTAAATCTGGGCTAATAATTAGAATAAATTTTTAAGACTGGAGAAAACTTCTCTGAAACAGTTGCTTATTTTTTGACAGCTTGGTTCAGAATATTTTAAGAGCTACTTCTGAGGCAAGTTTGTTTTGCAAAAGATACATAAGCATGTAAGTAACAGTTCAAATATTGCTTTACATTTCCACACTGATCCGTACTGCAGTAAATGCCTTCTTAGACTGTCATATTTTAAATGTGGTATGGCAATTATACATGGAATTTGTTGTATTCCTGAAAATCAGTACAAAACTGATTGGATAAATTGTTTATGAATGAGTTTCAGGGATGAGAACTCAGTAGAAAACTGCATCTCCAGCTTTCTCCTTACCTGTAAATTCTGCTTTCATTATCAGTTGCATCTTAATTTTTACACTAGAAACGGAACTTCTGCTATACAGCATGCCTCAATCATTTCAAATGTAACATTTTCTCTGGAATCAGCAACTGGTTCATACCTCTGAATAGAAAACTCAGTCTGATATCCATTAATTATTTTGGAAGCTTTTTAGATCTTCATTGCATTGGCACTAAGCTGCCTATAATGCTGCTCGGTGTTTTTCATTCTGAGTCACTTACAGTCAGCTCAGAATTCATGACAGGCTTCCTTCAGCAAAAGACTTCATTTTTCATCAAGTCATTAAGACTTCGACACACTCAAGCCAAAATCCAGATGTTTTCCAGGTATGCACATGAACTATCTCAGCTGCATTTCATCTCCTGAAACAGACACCAGCTCTTTAGGGACAAATGTGACAGTGACTGTCCCCTCCGCCCCCTTTCCCTCATCCAAGATGGCTATGGAGCGGGCTCCTTCTGCCCTCAGCTATGATGGCTATCACAACATTTTCATGGACTTCCTGCCCAGAAAAAGGATGGACACAGTTGGCTCCTGCTGCCCTTACCTATCATGGCTGCGAGGCGCTCTGCCCGCTTCAGCTGTGTGACAGCGTCGGCATAAACGAAGCAGGAGCTGACACTTCCTCCCTCCTCCTCCTCTGAGCACGGCACAGCACAGCACAGCGGCCGAGCACTTCACACAGAACTCCTCATCCACCTGTTGCTTTCCACAGTTCTGGGACGGACATTCCTGGTAAGCAGCAGACACCTCATAAAATACCCATACAATAATTGTATCTTCATTTCAGAATGGAACTGCTTTCTGTATTTTCATCTTAGCCTACGACTCTGCCCCTGATAAATTCTGAACTCATCAGACAATTTGAAATAGGCATTAAAAGCTTGAGGGATAACTACACCCACGCAGCTCCACTGAGAGCTGGCACTCATACAGAGAAGGAAGGGTAAAATTAAAGTCCTCGATGAGCAGTGGGTACAGCTCAGTTGTTACATGAGCCATTTGGCAGTGCCAAAGAGAACTAGAAAGGCAGCTGGCACATCTCATTGCTTCCCTGTGAGACTGTCAGAGTGGGATTTTGCCAGGGGATGAAGAAGGGTTCAGGAAAACATCATCTGCCAGTGGCTTACAGTTTAAATGACACACTTGTATTATAATTTATTATTATTATTATTATTATTATTATAAATAGAACATCAGCAAAAGGTATCCACTGCTCAGTTTATTATTTTACCTGATTCTCTTAAGCCCTATGGATGGTAATGGATCTTTTTCATCTGTAATTTTACTTTCAGACACCTTTCTCCATTAAACATGCACACAAAAATATAAAAAATGCTCTCATAAACATTCTTTTCATTCCAACACCTGTAGTACCCTTTGTCCCCACTTTTTACACTTGCAATTCCAAAACCCTTTCAATTATTTCTACTTTTGCCACTCATTCCTTCAAATGTAACTCCTAATGTACCTAAATTTATTCTCACTTTCTCCATCTTCTTTTTATACCTTTCCTTCTCCTTTTGATTAGTTATGGCACTTTATGTGCTGTAAGCAACAGTCACACTGAATTTTCACTTATTAAAAAAATTAGTAAAAGCAAATTATGATTATATTTATCAGAGTAGTTCGATCTCATAAGCTGATGGAAGCAATGAAGTGATGTGCCAGATATTTTTTTTCCCCTGTCAGGAGAATTAAAACTACAGATAAGCAGTTTAAATGTCCCACCTATCAGTTGTTTCTTTATGTCTTCACAAAATCAGACTTGTCTTCAATCTTGGATTTCATTTCTCTGTTTCAAACACAGATGCTACAGCCTGGTTTTGCTGTCTTTTTCTCACTAGACTGTTGCAAGAAAACTAGTCTTACAAATCAACCTTCCCCAAACCACAGTGCAGTCAAAAAAAAAGGGAAAAAATATGAAGACAGCCCTGAGATTTTACTGTGCTACAACTAAGAACGCACCAATCATGCTTTGTCTCATACACTGCACTGCCTTACCTTGATGGCTGCTTTTCCCCTCATCCACTGATGAATGCCTGGCCCAGCTCCACTCCTGTCCTCCATTGGCTGCCAGCTCTTTCTGCCATCTCCCATATCCCTAATCCTAACACCCTGTCACAGGTAATTATAGTGCTGGCACGACACCAACATCTATCTTATATCAACAATTTCCACTTGTTTGCTTTACAGGGAATGACGGAATTAAAAATGTATTTGGACTGGACAGACTTGTTCGGCACCAGCCTACCATATGACCTTGACAAGTGACCTTCCCTTGGCTTCTAGAAAATAGACATAAATACGACCTTGGATGATGCTCCACGATGTACTGAAGGAAGACACAGCACCAGTGACCCCACCTCCTTCCTGTCCCTGCAGCCACTGCTCCAAGAGTCCCCCTGCTCCAGCTGCCAACCTGTAACAAGACATGGCAAATGTGGTCAGCATTCCTCCCGCCCCAGGACACATCAAACACAACCACACTGCGGTTCCCTAGGTTTTTAATCTGGGATCATAAAACAACCAGATGCGCACAGGGAAAGCAGGAGGATGTTCAGGAGACTCCTGCAGTTTCTCATGCAGGCTCTCCTGAGAACGTGTCACCCCAGCTTCTCCTCTGAGTTCCGCGCTTTCACAAAATCACAGAATATTCTGAATTGGAATCAGGTCATCGAGTCCAACTCCGGGCCCTGCACAGGGTGCAACCTAACCTCCCCTGACACAACTTCACGCCGTTCCCTCCCCCTTATTTATAAGAGCTGACGGGCCCCGCTCGCCCCCTCCCTGCCAGAGCTGAGAACAGCGAGTGCAAAGCGACGGCCGGGGCTCACTCACCTCAGCGACCTGCCCCGTGCTAACACGTCCCAGCCCGCCCTTCCAGGAGGAACAGCAGTGCCTCTCCTGTCTCCCCTCCCCTCTCCCCTCCCGGCCTCCGCCGCCGCCCCCTCC
>WAAG01080764.1:0-69090 GCA_013390105.1 Tichodroma muraria
AGGCGCGGAGGTCCATGTGTGCAACCAGCACCACTTTGGTTACATCAATGTTCCTGTGAAGGCCCACCAGACACTGGAGGATGATCATGCCAACTTTGTGCACCTCACGCTGGAGGCCATGGGTGAGTGCCCACGGGTGGAGAGGTCCTGGAGGCCTCCAGGTCCTGACAGGGCTGTCAGCCCCAGCTCCCAGCCAGGGGATTTTGGGCTCCACTGAAGAGTGTCTTCTCTCTCCACAGTGGATGGTCCCCCCATGCAGCGCTCCAGGCACATTTCTATCCTGCCCAGGCCACTCACAAAAATGGGCTTTGATGAAGTAAGTGCCCAATGGAGCCACTCGTGTTCCCCTGTCCATCCCTCTGGTTGTATCCGTCTCTCTGATTGCGTCCATCCATGGCAAATCCCGAGCCCCTGTCCCCATCCTGCAGTAGCCAGGCAGGCTGTGTCCCTCCCATGACAACATGCCCCATTGCTGGGGCTCTCCTCTTCCTCCCCAGATCTTCCTCATCAACCTGGTGCGGAGGCCAGACCGGCGGCAGCGAATGTTGGCATCCTTGCAGGAGCTGGAGATCGTTCCACAGGTGGTGGATGCTGTGGATGGCAGGTGACCATGGGGGGATCACTCAGCCAGTCCCCTGGTGTCACCCTGGGAAGGGGACAGGGAGTGACTGGGGGGACACCTCCCTGATGCAGCCCCTCGCCTTGCAGTACCCTCAACAGCAGTGACATCAAGGTGCTGGGTGTGGACCTGCTACCCGGGTACTATGATCCCTTCTCCGGCCGCACGCTCACCAAGGGCGAGGTTGGCTGCTTCCTCAGCCACTACAATATCTGGAAGGAGGTATGGGGCCACAGCGGCCATGGGGTCCCTAAGGGCCACCAGCAGTGGACAGGGATGCTGTGAACATCACAGATGTCTGGAGGACCTGGGAAGAAGGAGTTTCCTGCAGGGTCAGTGTCCCCATTATGGCCCAGAGTGGTGCTGGGATAGGCTTGCACCTCTGTCCCCTCCCCCAGATCGTGTCCCGGAGGTTGGAGCGGTCGGTGATCTTTGAGGATGATGTGCGCTTCGAGGCTGCCTTCCCAGCACGGCTGCAGCGGCTGATGGAGGAGCTGGAACAGGCACAGCAAGACTGGGACCTCATGTAGGTGCTGGGGCCAGGGGGATGTGGGGTGGGGGTTCCCAAGGCTGGCTTTCATGGTTCCTTGGCTACCCCGCAGCTACCTGGGGAGGAAACAGGTGAACGACGAGGATGAGGCACCTGTGAAAGGCGTGAGAAACCTGGTGGTGGCCGGGTACTCGTACTGGACACTGGCCTATGCCATCTCCCACCACGGGGCACAGAAACTTCTGGCCACCAAACCTCTCTCCAAAATGCTGCCGGTGGACGAATACCTGCCCATCATGTATGACAAGCACCCCAAGTAAGGAGCAGGTTGTGCAGGAGGGTGCTGGGCTGGCCATGCCATTGTGGGACAATGTGTTTCTTCTCTGCTGTCACCACCTCACCCAGTTCCCCCCCTTGCAGGCATTACTCATGCTGGAGGAAAACATCTGTAGCATGAGCTCATTCTCAGCCGGCGGCTGCCTGGCCACTGGCCGCTGGAAAATGGCCCTCTGCCAGCATGGGGTGGGGGAACAGCAATGGAGCTGGGCCTTCATGTGTGCCCTGCACAGGGTCTTGGCCCCATGGCAAGGGGCAGGGAGCAGCCCCCTGTACACTGGTGCTGGGGGGCTATGTGGTCCTCTGCCCCTGCTTGGGGGTCTAAGCCCCAATTCAGAGCACTTTCATGCCCCTCTCTGGGGTGGAGGTCAGCAGTAAGGCTTTGTCTGGGGAGGGGGAGGCAATTTAGAGGGTGAGCAAGCACCAGTGGGTGGGTGTCCTGGGAGAGAAGGGATTGGGAAACCCAGTGAGAAGGGTAGAGAAACACAGGGATCAGGCATGTAAGAAGCAGGCTGGAGGTGGACGGAGGGACAATTTAATGCTCTGGATGTGTACCAGAAGCAGCTGGAAGCCTCTGCTTGTAGGCATAACAGCACCAGACAGCCCTGTCTCAGGGCCAGCTGGATGCTGTGCCAGAGACCCACTCTGTGCCAAGAGCCGGCCCCAGCTGGTGGGGAGCGACAGGTCCTGTCCTCTCTGTAATCCCTCCACAGTCCCTGCCCAGCTTTCCCCAGCTCCATGCCTGGTACCCCACATCCCTCCGTGTCCCCTGCCCTGCATGGAGCCTTCCCCAGGTGGTTGATGTGGTTTTCCCAGTGCTTTTTCTCCTCTGTGCCTTGCTCTGTAAGCCAGTTTCTCCTCTCGGGTCTGCTCCGCTTTCCCCAGTGAGGATTACAAGCGGCACTTCTCCCCACGGGACTTGCTGGTGTTTTCGGCTCACCCCCTCCTGGTTTATCCCACTCACTATGCTGGGGACAGCAACTGGCTGAGTGACACCGAGACTTCCACCATCTGGGATGATGATGCCAAGAAGACTGACTGGATTGGCTCGCAGAAGACTCTGAGGGACTCACGGGGCAGTGCTGGCCACCTCCGCTCCACGGCCCGTGACGAGCTCTGATGGTGAGCAAAGCTGTGAGACCCGGGCACAGGGGACAGAGCAGCTGGGGAGCATCTCCCTGCAAGTGCCATGTTCAGATGTGTCCCACATGCCTAGCTTGTTTTTGTCATGGGGCTCTCCCTGTCAGACTCAAGGCATTGTGAAACCGAAACCAGACTGTCTCTTCCAGGTGGGGAAAGGGGTGGGGACACAGATGTCCCCATGTGGGGCTGCACTGGGCTGGGGCTGCCCCAGTGTCCTCTGTCTCCCTGAGTCCATGCTGCTCCCCAGCCCCACAGGTGAGGAAGGGAGAATGCTCCTTTGCCTGCTGAAAAAGTCTCCTCAGTGTGGAAGGAGTTAGGCATCTCCTAGGGGAACATTTCACCCCAACACTGCTTGCTCCCCTCAGAAACAGGTCTGCTTGGGGCTGTGCATCTGTGGGGTGGCCATGCAGGCAGGCAGGCGACCCTCAGGTGACTGGCTCAGTCCCAGGGCAGCATACACACAGTTTAACGCTGGGTCAGACTTTCCCTGCCTGAGGTTGCTTGTCCTGGCAGCAGAACTGTGCCCCGGGAGCTGCCAGACCGGGGGAGGCTGGAAACAGCCCTCCCACTGCCTCGGCTGCAGGCGTGAACGCGTCGGGGCTGCTCCTGCCGTGACCACTTGTGACCACACTAATGTCTGTGTCCATGCCTCCTAGGGATGAGGGATTGTGATCCAGCTGGAAGCACTGTGGGCAAGGACCTTATACTGCCCACTCCCACTTAAGAGATTCAGCTGCCCTGGACAGAGCCCCACAGGGTTCTTGGAATCTGCATGTGACAAATCCAAGGCAGGATTTGCCCCAGGAAAGCCTTTCCCTGCCAAGTGGAGAGACCAGAGGAGCCTTGTGCTCCATCTCTGCTGAGGACACATCTCCAGGACAGTCCCAAGCAATGCCAACTCTGCCATCTCCCACCAGCCTGGATTTTGGGGAATGGACTTTGGGCTGGCACCCATGGTGGCCTCCTGCCACTATCTGGGCTTGTCCCTCATGCCATGCCTGGGTGGAGGCCCAGGGAGGATTAAAGCAGACTGTTTGTGTTGATGTGCTGGGTGCTGGCATTGCCCCAAGTTCCCAGGGCATTACCCCACAGGGTCACCTTGGTGCTGCAGGGGCGAGGGTCTGGCAGTTCCCCCAGCTGGAAACTTTGGGAATGAAATCTGTAAGGGGGAAGAGAGGTTGGGTGGGGAGGAAGATTGAAGCTCTCCCTGGGGTTTGGGTAGGAAAGGTGGGTGGCATCTTCACAGAGCTCAGCTCTCACCTGGGAACGGAGGTGATGGAGCAGCAGATGGAGGCCTTGGTAGCAGACACCCACAGTGAGATGTCTGAGACTACCAAGTGATTCAGGAAAGCATCATTTGGGGCAGGTTGAACAGCTGCAGCAGGTACCTCCTGAAGGAAAACAATCAGCTCCAGATCACAGGGGACCTGGATCTGAGTGGATCTACTGGAGAACAGGGAGAAGGAGATGGCCAAGTGCCTGTTCTGCAAGTGCAGGGTGCCAACCAGTATAGACATGGGTGAGGAAGGGATGACAGGTTGGGCACACTTTTGCTTCCCAGCTTTTCCCCTGGTCCCAGGCAGCCTCAGTGCTCCAGGAGGAGCTCAGGAGCTGGGGATGGAGCAGAAGGTGGTCTGGTGCCTGCTGGAGCAGAGGATAGAAGTGACAGCAACACTGTGTTATACGTCAGCCAGCAAGTGTCCCAGTGCTTGTTCCAGTGCCTGCAGGGATGCAGGAGAGGAGCTGCCTTTGCTGGGTGTCTCAGCATTCGTGGGATACAGAGCTGGGCAGGACATGCTGTCACAGCCCAGCACTGTGGGACACAGCAGTGGTGAGGACACACTGCCTCAGTCTGCCCTCTCCACCATGAGACCTGCAACAGGTCTGCGGGAAGCCAGAACTCCTGCAGCTGTTGGAAACTCCACAATTTTGGCCAAAACCACTGAAATCAAAAACACTGTGAGGCCAGCCCTGAAACTTGCTGCAGCTCAGTGGGAGCAGCACGCTATGAGATTCCAGGCTCTTCGTGCTTGCCAGTTTCTCAACAAAGCTGAAGTGCCTTTGGACTCCACAGAAGTAGCTCCTACTGCTCCCTATTTCTCACTAGAAGCCTCCCTCCAGACTGTGCTGGTCGAACAGGGATGGGAACGCAGATTTGAGCTGCAGTGACAAGGACAACCCAAGCTCAGCAGGCGGCGCATGGAAGAGAGGCAAGGCAAGAGGAGCAAGGCAGAGTCAGGGTGAGAGTTTATTTAATTTCTGTGCCAAACTGAGGTATTGAGCCTCCGCAGGGATGCAAGTGGGACACGAGCTGCCTGGATTGGTGTGGGGATGGAAGGAGGCTGCCCCAGTGCCCAGCTAGGCTGGGCCAGCTCTGCTCCACACCACGGTCACTCCAGAGAGCCCACAGCACCTTTCCATCAGCCACAAGTGTCCCGTGGGGTTTGTGTCAGCCCCTGTCCCCTGGCTCTGTAGGCGCTCGGCTCTGGATGTGCTCCAGCAGGCAGGTCACTGCCTGGGCCAGGATCTGCTCCAGCTTCTCCCGCTCCCCAGCACTGAACGGAGACAGGACATAGTTGGGCACTGTCACATCACCCTCTGGCCGCCCGATGCCGATCCTGAGCCGGGTCATCTCCTGGGGAGGAAGGAAGAGAGCTGAGAGCTGGGGGAGCTTCCCCTCAAGTGTTCAGACAGAGCTAGGCAAGGTGACAGTGCTGAGAGTGGGGCTGGGCAGCAAGAGAGCAGCTCCTCATGTTTTCCAGGTGGTTTTGAGTGCTTGCTCCAAGAAACATAATTTTGGAAGAGGCTTTTGCTGGGCTGTGCTGAGATCCCAGGCTCCTGCCAGGCCTGGCAGAGCCACTCAGGCTAATTGTTTCCATGTCCTCCATGGCGGCCAAACAGACAACAGCCCTCCGGGAAGAAGGGGAAGGAGAAAAGGGGGGAAAGGGAGCAGGAGTGTGTCTGAGGGGAATCAGAAAAATGGGAGTGGGGGAACAAGCCATGCATTGAAAGGGGCACAGGACTGATCCCCGTCCACTGAGGCCCACTCACGTTGGAGTGCAAAGCACTGATGCAGGATTGGACCCCGTTGTGTCCCCTTGGGAGAAAAAGAGAAAACCCAGAGTTAGTCTGTAAGAGACACCCCCCCTTATAGCCCTGGGTTCTCCTGCTGCAGGAATGTGGGGATGTGGTCCCAGCAAAGGGCTGCAGTCCCCATGTCCTGGTTCTGCAGGAACATCCAGCCCCAGGGGCTCAGAGCAGTTGGCTGGGGGTTTGAGGGAAGCAGGGCTGGGACGGCACATTCTCTGTGTGTCGGCTCTTGCCGCAGCTGGTGCACGTGTGACAGAGCACTGGGGTCCAGCACCATACCTGCCCCATCCTGCAGTGGAAACTTTCCTAGGTTAAATGTCTGCCGCCTGCCCCAGGAGCTGGCACAGTGGAGGCAGAGTGCTATAAAAAGCCCATGCGGTGCTGTCAATACACTGAATCCAGCCCATAGCCACTTCCAGGAGGCTCCCTGCCCTCCCTGCCAGGGCAGGAACTGTGAGGCTGGCCAAACAGCCAGCTGTTGCCTCTGCAATGGATTGAGCCCAGGACAAGAGATGAAACATTGCAAGGCTGGTGGGCTGGGGCCAAGAACAGTCCATGAGTCTGTATGGGCATGTTAAAGCTTCAAAACAGCTCACACAATCAGAGAGCTGGGGCTACCCCATACCTTGCGCTGCCTCCCAGTTTAATTGCCACCTTGCCCAGGGCCTTGTCCAGGTCGTCGTGAACCAGGTAAATGTCTTCAGGGCCAAGGCTGTAGATCTCAGCTTTGGAAACAGAAATACAACCCAGGAAATAAGGGAGGAACCTAAGAAAAAAAAGACTCACCATGCCCTGACTCTGCAGAGTGGGGCTGTAGTGAGGTGTGGAGGGCAGGGAGACAGCAGGGCTGTCACAGGGGGCTGGTGGCACTAGAGGCTTTGGGGCTTACTCAGCTCCTCACCAGCACTGGCGACGCTGAGCCCATTGAGGTTCATGAACCTCCGTGGCTTGAGCAGCACCAGCTCCAGGCCATGGGCTGTGGCCAGGGCCACATCAGCGCAGCACCGCTTGTCCACTCGCCAGCTCTCGGCCACCGCCAGCTGCCGGGCCAGCCGGTCCAGCACCTCCATCCCTACACTGTGCCGTGTGCCCCACAGCCCATAGTTGCCCAGGCCGGCCACCTGCGTGACAGGTGTCAACAGGGCTCTGATGTGCAACCATGAGGCCCCTGGTCCCTGCAAGGGCTTGATTCCCCCCAGCATATCTCAGACCTGTAGCCTCCATGCTTCCCACAGCTGGGTGGGTCCTCACAGCCTCAATTCCCACAGCATTCCCTTCAGTCCCTCTTCCCTCGGTGCCTCCCTCACAGTCCCACTCCCTCTGCTCGCCTCACAGTCCTGATCCGCCCTGTTCTCCTCACACCCCCGTTCCCATCACAGTCCAGCTCCCTGCGCTCCACTCCCAGCCTCGCTGCCCCCGTTCCCCTCCCAGCCACGCTCCCCTCCCAGCCTCGCTGCCCCCGTTCCCCTCACAGCCACGCTCCCCTCCCAGCCTCGCTGCCCCCGTTCCCCTCACAGCCACGCTCCCCTCCCAGCCTCGCTGCCCCCGTTCCCCTCACAGCCACGCTCCCCTCCCAGCCTCGCTGCCCCCGTTCCCCTCACAGCCACGCTCCCCTCCCAGCCTCGCTGCCCCCGTTCCCCTCACAGCCACGCTCCCCTCCCAGCCTCGCTGCCCCCGTTCCCCTCACAGCCACGCTCCCCTCCCAGCCTCGCTGCCCCCGTTCCCCTCACAGCCACGCTCCCCTCCCAGCCTCGCTGCCCCCGTTCCCCTCACAGCCACGCTCCCCTCCCAGCCTCGCTGCCCCCGTTCCCCTCACAGCCACGCTCCCCTCCCAGCCTCGCTGCCCCCGTTCCCCTCACAGCCACGCTCCCCTCCCAGCCTCGCTGCCCCCGTTCCCCTCACAGCCACGCTCCCCTCCCAGCCTCGCTGCCCCNCCCGCCCGCCCCACGAGCGCTCGCGCGCTCCCCGCCAGCTCCGCCGCCAGCATCGCCCTCCTTGCCCGCGTGACGTCACGCTCGCGCGCCGCTCAACGTCCCGCCCCCGCCGCCATCTTGGTTACGGGCAGCGCCGCCATCTTTCGAGCGGGCAGCGGGGCGGTGTCGGGGGCGTGTCGCGGTGTCGGGGGCGGTATCGCCTCTGTGATAATACCCCGCGGGCCGGCTGGTCCTAAAGGGGGTTGTGGTGGGGATAGCGAGACGCGTTAACGGGGCGTTACTGGGGGCCGCGGCCTGGGAACCCCCTCGAGCCGGGAGAAGCTCTGCAGAGTCCCCGAGGGACTCGCAGGAGCAGTGAATGCCCAGGACTGGGCCCCGTGTTATGTGTGCTTGTGCCCGTTCCGTCTCCGCTCACGTGCCGGCCCTTGGGATACGGCTGGATGGGGAAACAGATCACTCCTCACCTTCCCCTAAGCCATCCTTCAGTCCCGGGTGGGTCCTCACCCTGCCAGCAGGGCAGAGCTTTCTTCCAGGGCACTGTGACAGTTCCCCAGCTCAGCAGCACATCACTGAAATTGCTCATCTTCCAAGTCCTTCCACACTACCTGCAGTCAGGAATCAATGTAAAAGACCTCAACTGCTTAACTCTTAAGAGATTTATTTTAAAATTATAAATGCATCATATTTTTGGAAGAGGCAGAATTTTTGCCTCTGTCTTTGGGCCAGCTCTTGGGCAGCCTTTGGGTGGTGTCTAAAATCCCCAAAGCTCAGGGCCTGGAACTGGAATGGCCCCAAGCACTTGCAGCTCATTCCATATAGGGAACAAGCAGAGCTTTGGAAGCTTTGCAGAGTCCCTACACCCATCCCTTGAGCAGGTTCTTCCTAGAGAGTGAATGACTCTGGTTCCTCTGACCTGTTATTCCGTAACAGCACAGAGGATATTAAAATCTAGGCAAAAGCCAGGCTGTGCATCCCATGCTTGGCAGTCTGGAGCACTAATCTTCTCTAAGTTGTCCTCAGGTCTCCCATTGTGACACTCCCTAGAAGCTGAATGGGCTCTGGCCCAGCCAAAACTTGCAAGGTCTGACCAGCAGAAGGATGTACAAGAAGCTCCACAGCTCATAGCACCAACTCTACTGTAGAAACCATCACTGAATAAAAGAAATTTTCAAAACCGTTAGCAGCGCTGCGGGCTCCCCTGGAGGTAGGATGAGATTCTTCACGGCTGGTAAAACAAGCAAGAAGTCTTTTGTTGTCGTTTTCCTGGTTTGCTACAGTGAAATCCTTTGGTCCTTAGGGGAAAGATGGATGAAGGGGTGGTAGAGCAGCCTGGCTCATCACAGATCAGGTGTTGCTCTCTTCCACATTACCCCCTCACTTGGTGTTGAAGCTGGTCCCTACCAGCACCTATTCACAGTGAAAGGAAACTGGAATGTCGATGGCTCTAAAACTTCCTTGAAAACTTTGTTGCCATGTTGAGGAGTTCACAGGTGTCAGCACCAGTACTCACAGTTGTGCCAAGGAGCTGAGGCACAGCTCAAAAAGGTTTTAAAAAAACTGTTAAAAGGCTGTAAGGAAGAAATATTCTTCTGCGGGCTCAGAATCTTAACATATTGGGTATTGACAGCTGCCAGAAGTGGGGAGAGCTGCGGGTGGGTGCTGTTGACAGGGTGAGAACCTTCCCGACACTGCAGACCCTCTCAGCATCTTCCCCATGTCATCACAGATGTCTCAGGTGGTGGATCCACCCTTACCTGGCCAAAAGCGTATCCGTAAAGTGCTTTAAGTCACATAATTTGCACCTGGCCCTGCAGCTGCATCCTGCACTGGACTCCTTGGGGCTGGAGAGAGTTCAGCAGGAGAGCACTTGTGCTGTGCAGAGCAGCACACCCTTCCCACTGCTCATCCCACCAGCCCTGGGTGCTTTCTAGCTCCATATGGACCTGAGAGAGGCCCTTGCCAGTGACTAGAAGAAAAAACTGATGCGAGAAGCAACTGTTTTGCAGCCTGTTGATGAGAATAATTTCTCTTCTTCTGGGAAGTAAAGGATGCTGTCAGCTACTTCCTGGACGACACCTGGGCGTACCTCGAGGCCTTGCTGGACAAGCTCGCTGATGACGCACTGCTTCACATGGTGGTGCTTCAGTGGGAGGAAAGGCACAATGAAATCAATGAGATGTTCATTAATGATCCCAGACTTCCAGAAGCCACCTGCACAAGGAAAGTAAGAGAAGGTTTTACCTTCAGAGAGTCTCTGCAATTCAAAAAGCTGCTTTGTGTGAAGCCAAAATACTCTGCTGAAGAGAGATCTTGCTGGTTTTGTACAAGGAGAGGGTTGAACCCATCAGGTGTCACCTCCCCCCCAACCAGACTTGTTCTCCAAGAATGGGGGGATTTAGCTTGTCTAGTCAGAATTTAAGCTCTGCTCCCTGTGCTAAGGGCAAGGCAGGGAGATCCAGGCAGGCACTGGGGATTGACACAGCTCGGTGCTGTTCTGGCAAGTGTGCTGTGCTGTCTGCCAGCCCCCAGCTGCAAATACACCTTGTCTCCGAAGAACTTCGCTAAATATGGCAACAGGTCTGCTGGCTCAGAAGCTGGTTCCCTTTGCCAGGAAACCTCAAGGGGACTGCAGTTCCAATCCCTCAGAAACCCCTTGTCCCTTTCTGGCTGCCTGAGATGTGGCAGGTGGTGTGCGTGGCTTCCTAGAACAGGCCTGGCTGCCTGTGGGGCTACAGGAGGAGCTCAGCTCCATGGACTCACTCTGAGGGTTTTCAAACACGGCCTTGGAGATGGCTGGCTCCAGGTCCTGCAAGCTGATCTCCTCCCGGTCCTTGCGGGCACGCCACAGAGCCAATGTCACGTTGTTGATCTGCTCCCCTCCTGCATTGCTGCACAAGAATGAGAGGCTTATCCAGTGTGTACCCAGGAAAATGGTGTCTCAGGTGGCACCTGACACCCACCAGCCTGCAGAGTGCAAGCCAGCAGCTCCCAGCTGCCTGGCCCAAAATAACTCCTGTAGAGGCAGCCAAATAACATGCAGAGGAGGCTTTTTCACTCTCCAGATCTGTGTGTTCACAGTGAGATAGCATCTCTTGGCATTTGTAGAGGCTCAAGGCTTGGAGAAGGAAAGGCAAAACAAGTGTGTGCCCTGAAGTAGGTGCGACCTCTGCCCAAATGAGCAGCAGTGAGCTGGAAGGCCCCATGGAGAGGCCTCTCTCACCTGATGAAGATGAAGATGGCTTTGCGGTAGTTGGTCCCATACACAACCCATGAGGGTCCCAGGAACGGGATGATCACATCAATCAGGCCTGGGTGCATCTTGTCCATCTCATCAAAGAGAAACGCTGACCGTCCACAGTTTGTCAAGTTCCCTTGGATCCAGCGCTTCAGGCTTTCCTAGGAAAAACACCCACCAAGCTGTAAGGCAGCGAGATGGCGAGGAAGGCTCGAGCACTCCAGAGTAAAGACTGAGGCAGGAACCTAAGCAGAGCCAAAGGTGCTGAGAGCACTGTGTCCCTGCACAGCACCACACACCTGGAGCTCAAAGACCCAGTGCTGGGGAGGCTCCTTTATCCTGTGCTTCACAGTGGCTGTTTACAAGCTTTTTTAGCTCACCGTAAGTCTTTTATTACAGATTTAAAGGAGGAGGCAGCACACGAAAGCTGGAGATTTAGACTCCTACAGCTCCCCACGTTATTCTTGTTCCCTGTTGTATCTACACAGTCCCCAGCTTCTTGCCAGTTCCTGTTCTGATGCAGAAACATGTGCCTGCACTGACCCAGAACAGCTCTTTATCACGGCTGAAGGTACTTCCCAGCCCACACAAAACCACTCACATTGCCTGGGGGCATGTGAAACTCCTAACTGAAGCACTTCAGCCAGGAAGGGATTTACTTTTCCAAAAGCATTTCCTCTAAGGATACAATAGAGCAAATAACTTCTCCAAACACCCAGAAACTAAAGGTCCAGGTGTGCTGAATCCCCATTCTGCTGAGAATCTGGCATTTTGATTTCTCTCTTTTCCTAGCTCTAAGAGACAGAATGGCACCATGGAGAGTCTGGAGCAGCTGTTAGGGAGCTGTGTGCTCTGTGAGGAGGGGATTACAAGTCTAGTGATATGCAGGTTTTTACAGCCATCAGGCTGTTTGGAAAGCAATGGGAAAATTTTAGTGCCTTTCATCTAAGCCAAGCACTTTTGTTTGTGTGTTCAAAGAGCTATGTAAATATTTAAGAATAAGAACATGATCAGGGCAAAGACTGCTGTGGAGAGGACGAAAGTAATAACTGAGTATATCACAGTTACTAGTGGATCCTTCAGCCAGTGTATGGAGCCACTCACTCAGCTGTGTCTGTCTGAGAGGGTAAAACAAAGAGCTTTTATTCCTACTGCACTTGGGGAAACAGCTTGAATGCATATGTACTGAGGATGAAGACAGACATAGCCAGAACCCCCCAGTCAAGTGGCACTGCTGAGTGATGTCCCTTACCTTGTACTGCTGTATCTGCTCAGCGTGAGGGAAATGCACTATGGGGGAGAAGTGGTGAACATAGGGGCTCTGGAGCCCCCTCTGGAAGAGGTATCGGATGAGCATGGAGCTCACGTAGGTTTTGCCTGTTCCTGTCGAGCCGTGGAAGGACATCACGAGGGGTTTCACCGGATTCGGGTTCTCCAGGAACTCCCTCAGCCCCTTCATCACCTGTTGCCTCACCAGGGGCTGCCCCACCAGATTCGTGGCCAAGTCGAACTCCAGACCTGAAAAGAAGTGAAATCAGTCTTGGAGAAAGCGGGTTGTCACCGCTCGTCCCGTCCCCGGGGGCCGCCCCGCTGGGCCCTGTCATCCCCGGCTGCCGCACGGCCGAGAGACCCCGCTCCAAGGGACGCCCCCGGGAAGGGTCTCCTGGAGACGCGCTGGCTCCCGGGATCCCCTCGCCTGCTGCCTCCCGGCCTCGGCGGCTGCGCGCCCCCCGNCCCGGCCGGCCGCTCCCGCTGACCGCGCAGGTCGGGCCCGAAGCCGCACTCGCAGTCCGCCGAGAAGCCGCAGCGCAGCGCCCACAGGTCCCAGGCGGCGGCGGGGCGGGCGGCGGCCGCCAGCAGCACCAGCTGGACCCAAACTGGGACTGGGGCCGGGGCCGCTCCGGGGGCCATGGCGGCCGCGGCTCCCGCACCCCCGCACTACAACTCCCAGCGTGCCCCGCGCGGAGGCGGGACCAGAAAGGGCGGGGCCTAATAGACGAGGTTACTGGGACAAGAGGCGTGGTCATGTGTCAAGGGGGCGGGGTCTGGCCGTTTCGCCCCGCCTCCCAGCTGGGTAGGGTCCCTGTGCCGCCCTGTCCCTCCCTGTCCCCCCGTGCCTTGGGAACCGGGACCCTCTCGCAGGGAACAACCTCCTGAAATTCAGCAAGGGCAAATTGGGGAGGAATCCTCCCTGCACTTGGGGAGGAACAACCCCGAACACCCGTACCGGTTGGGGGCTGACATGGAAAGCAGCTCTGCAGAAAAGGACTGGGGGTCCGGATGGACAACAAGCTGTGAACCAGCAGTGTGCCCTGAGGGCCAACAAGGCCAGTCGGATCCTGGGGTGGATTAGGAAGAGTATTGCCAGCTGGTCAGGGAGGTGATCCTGCATCTCTGCTCAGCTTTATATATATATATATATATATATATATACACACCTAAGGGGGGGTACCGAGAAGATGGACCATGCTCTGCTCAGTGCAGACAAGAGGCAGCGGGTAGAAAATGATGGCCAGGAAGTTCCACCTGAACACAAGGAAAAATTTCTTTTCTCTGCAGTGACCATGCAATGGAACAGATTGCCCAGAGAGGGCGTGGAGTCCACAGGGAGGTGGGACCAGATGACCCACTGTGGTCCCTTCCAACCTGAACCATTCTGTAATTCTGTCACACGACACAGCCCTTCTCAGAAGGGCTGTCACTGGGACACCATGGGGTCTGGGGCCAGGTGGGGCTGGGTTCATCATGGTGGGTCCCCCCGTCAGCTCTTCCCATGCTCTGCTCCCTGGGGGGAGCTCCTTTAAAGGACACCCACAGGACAGGGGGTCCCCTTGAGGAACGGGAAAAAAGTTTATTGTATGTAAGAACCAAACCCATGAGATATGTACATGTATTTACATGACAAAATGAATAAGCCTAATTATTTACAACAAGGACCGTCCTTCACAAGTCTGTACATCAAGAAGTAATTGTGAAAATATATTTACACATGGGATCCAGCAGCTGTGGGCAAGACGGAGATGGAAAAAAAACAAAACCAAAGGGTGAGGTGAGGAGCACCATGTAGACATGGACCTCAGCAGGGCTGGGTGTGGAGGCTGGTGCTGGCCTGGCCAGACACTGTCCCCACTCTTCAGAGCAGCAGTGTGGACCCCTGGCTTGTTGTGTCCTGAGGAGGTGGGTGGTAGATTTAAGGTGTCTGCTTCTCCTCCTCTGTCTCAAAATTGCTGACGTGTGCCTCAGTGCCTTTCTGGGCCATCTCTCCTCCCCCTGATGCTGGGTGCCTGGTCCGTTCCCTTGCCCCACAGCCACTGGTGGGATGCAGGCTGGGAGCTGGGGGGGTCTCTGAGGGCCTGGGGGTGGTTACAGCTCGCTGAAGCGCACCGCTGGCTCCAGCTTGTGGGACAGGGCAGTGAGGACCTTGTCGAACTTCTCGTAGCGCTCAGCCTGGCTGCTCTCAGCCCCACGGCTGCCCCAGAGCAGTCGCAGCTGGAACTCGGTGCTGAAGACTTCCAGCAGCTCCGCTTTGCCCTGGAAACCTGCAAGAGGGAGAGTCAGTTCCCTGGGATGGGATCCCCTGCACCTGCGGGATGCTGCATCCTGGTGCTGGAGCTGCACACTGGGAATGTGGCAGAGGGAAAGGGGCTCTGCTGTCCCTACTGCTTACCCTGTAGCTTCACCTCAGCATTGGTGTGGTAGAGTCCACCATGGTGAGCCACCATCCGTGCTGCCTCCAGGTGGGCCATGACCACCTCCACGCCGTTGTCGGTGGCCTCCCAGGGCTCGGGGCTTTCCGTGAGAGCCTCATCCCGCTCCAGGAGAGTCACAAGGGGTATGATGTGGGGAAAGGTGGTGTTGGTCAGCGGTGGCCCTTCTGGGGAGAGAGGCACTCTTAGGACCCGGCATGGACCCCTGACCCTGCGTCCCCCTCCCCATCTCCCTGTGGAGTGCTCATGTGGCCAAACGCTGCCGTGACGCCAGGCTGCCACCGTGCTCCCAGGAGAGGCTTTAGGGCTCAGCTGGACACAGCAGCTGCTGTGTCTATTCGATCACTGTGCCTGGGGCCACTGCCTTGTCCAACACCAGCTCCTCCCAGCCAGGGTTTCTGGCTGTGCTGGGAAGGGAAAGCTGATGGCCATGCTCAGGCGGCATTTCCCGGTGCTGCAAAGAAGAGCAGGTTTGCAGACCACAGGGCACCAGGCATTAGAGACACATGGCTTTTCATCTTTCCAACTGGCTTCCCTGTCCCTTGGTTTGGCACTCAGTGCCATGTGAGCACGACAGTTTGGCTCAGCTGCTGGTTTTAGTTATGAAATGCTTCCTTGGGAAGGAAGGGGCAAACAAGGCCAGATGGGCTCTGCTGAGTGCTGGGGTGGTTCAGCAGCCAGAGGGTGTCTGGCACTAGCTGGGAGAGGGTCAGAGCTCTCAAACCGTGACACCGTGCCCAGACAAGAGTGGGAAGGAGAAAGTGAGACAAGGAGAGTTGCTCCTGTTACCTTTCCCTTCATTCAGGCTCTTCAGGAATGGCTTAAGTTTCTTCTCATAGAGGATTGCACCCTCTGTGTGCCGCTGCCGCAGCACCATCCACGTCTGCTCCAGCCGGGCGATCTGAAAGGAGATGGGACAGGCAGAAGGTGCTGTGGGCAGCACAGCTTCCAGGCACCAGGGAGAACAGCCAGACCCTGGAGCCCTGTCCCCAGCCTTGGACACAGCAGTGCCTGCTGCTCCTGAAAACAGCCTCCTCCAGCAGTGCTCATGGCCAGACACAGCACAGCTCTGGCACTGAGGCTGGGCTTAGGATTTCTCCCCCTGCCCGTGCCCCAGGACAGCAACTTCCCCACGTCGCAGTGGCCTTGAAGATGAGATGCAGGGAGGGGACAGCCATTTCATCTCCTTTGTGCAGGCAGGAAGCAAGACTTCCCAGCTGGGCTCGATTTAAAATTGAATTTTAATCTCCTTTCATCTTCCAAAGGGAGCAGTGTGGCCCAGAGACGCTGCTGCCACAGCCTTGAGACTGATTTGTATTGTACCGCAGGGCAGATTCATTTCCTCCCAGGAACACAGCCCAGCACAAAACAAAAAGCCCAACCACCGAAAAACAATTGGATCCTGGCGGGACTAGCCTGTCTGCTCCGTGGAGGGGATGGCTCTTCCCCTTCCCTGCTTGCATCCCAGCGGATGTGGCCCCGTGCCTCCTATCCGGGGCATTTTCCCCTTTCACCCATCCCAATGACTCTTGCAGCCTGCGGGACACAGGGAGAGGGATGGATTTTGAGCAAGGGGCTGAGCTCAGGCCATGAGGACTAAAGGAGTGTCCCCGTACCTGTGTCATTTCCAGGGCGCTCATTACAGCTGCAAAACTGAACATGTTCCCCATGGTGCTCTTCAGCTCGGCAGCCAGCTGGATGGTTTTGTGGAGTAGGGCCGCCCGCTCCTCCGTGCTGCCTGTGCAGCCCAAGATGTCCACAGCAATCATGATGGACATGGTGTGAAACCTGCCAAGGGGCAAGACACAGAGCGGGGTCAGCAAAGGGAGGGGGGATGCTCTGGGGGCTTAGACAGGGCTCCTCCTCTCCCCTCCCCTGTGCCAGGCTGGGAACACCCAGGGGAGCTGGACCAGGCTGTGCAGGGCAGCCCAGAGGGCTCATTTTGGCCATGCTGTGCCGTACCGTTCCAGTAGGTCCAGGCGGAGCTGGTGGCCGTGGGGGAGGGTGAGTAGCTCCATGCCGGAGCTCACCCCCATGAGCCGCTGCATCTCCACTGTCACACCCAATATCCGGGCAACCTGGCAAGGAAGGTGAAAGCTGATTAGACCTTTGTTAATTGCCCCAGCCCAGCCTCTGCCTGCCCTGGCATGAGCTCTCTGCCCATGGCAGAGCCCAGCAGGGATGCTCCAATGCTCAGGGGGTTGCCTGATGTTCAGGGATGCACTGATCCATGCCAACCCAGATCGACTGGAGGGCAGCAGTGCCCATTCCTCCCTCCAGGCCCTAGCCGTACCCGGCAGTCCACTTTGGTGATGTGTTTGGCCAGTGTCTTCACGTCCACCTCTGCCAGCAGCTCTTTGACCTTCTTTAGCACAGTCATCTCCAGAGGTTTGTTATCCAGGGGGATAAGCAGAGACTGGAAGGCAGCAGGGTTGAAGGAGGATGTTGTTTCCATGGTGGGGGGCACAAAGCCCATGAAGTCCTGCTCTGCTTTCAGCCTCTGCCCTGCCTCTGCTTCCCCAGAGCTGTTCTCCACAGTCCCTCTCTGTCCTTCCTCCACCTTTAGCCTCTCCACGTAGCTCTTTGTTGGTAGCTGCTTGGTGTCGTGGGCTGGCCGGTCCCTGCTGATGGGCGAGGTGGGGTGCAGCTGGCAGTAGTGCCCCGTGTCCGGGTCGCTGTAGCTGTTCACGGAGGGAGAGGGGGAGGCGCGGGCGTACCCATGGCAGGGAGTGGAATGGGAGCTGTGGGCAGGGTCTGGAAGAGGTTTGCTGTTGTTCCCGTGGCACAGTTGGGGTTCGCTGGACCTTCTTATGACCGGAGAGGCTGGGGTGATTCCAGATGCTTGGCAGGCATGTGGCTTTAGCCGTGTGACTGTAGGGAGCAGAGGAGACACTCATCAAAGCCTGAAGATGCACACACGCATAGGGAACGCACATGCAGCAGCCCAGGGACGTGGGGCTCAGGGAAAACCACTCTGCCAAAACAGAACAACCTGGTCCCAGGACAGCTGCACAATGATGCAGCCGAGGACTGGCTGAGGTCCTGTCCCTAAGTTCCCCCTTCTCAGGCCCCTGCATCACAGCAGTGCCAAGTCCAGGCTGATCCACAGCCCCACTGTCCCCAGAGGGATGGAGGGGCAGTGCCTACCTGTGCTGTAGGCAGGTGATGCTGGGTTCTCAGAGATGGGGGACATCGGGGAGTGCAGGTCTTGGATCTGGTCCACGCTGACAGCACAGTTGCGAATGATGTCTCTGTGGTGGGGCAGGGACACGCTGGGGAGGGGGCAGAGGGCACAGGTTAGTCCCTTAAAGCAGGGATCAGGCAAGCACAGACAGGCTGGGATGGGGGTTTGCTGCCCCAACACCTCCCTTGGATCACCACCTCCTTCCACAACTACCCATAACAAGCTCAGCTGGAGCAGTGAGTGGGCAGTCCCTGCAGCAGCTGGGAGCACAGTGGGTCACTACCCACGGACCCCCATAAATCAGAGACAGACCTGCCTGCAGGGATTCTGGTCCTACAGAGGAGAGCAGAGCAATGCAACAGTATGCCATGCCAAGCCAAGGTACTTGGGATGGGATGAGTTTGGTCGACTTCAGGGTGCTGTGGGGAAATGAATCTAACAAAGAAGTCATGGACGATGTTTTCTAGAAGTCATGGACAAGTTTTCTAGGGTTGCGCTGCCAAGTGGTGTCTAACACTGTGTTACTCTATTTCTACCTGGGAGCTGTGTTGGGCTGGTTAGGTGAACTGTTGCTCTGACCCAAAGCTTAGGAGAGCTGGAAAGTGCCTGGAAATGGGACTTGGGAAGTTACATAACAAGCAATGAGGTCTTGGGCTGGTGGGGCAGCAGGTGGTGGCCTGAGGCAAACACTATGTGTTAATGGTGCTGCAAAAGATGCTGAGTGCAGGGAGGGTTGCAAGGAGTTATGGTAGGTAATTCACTGCCCTCCCTGCCGTGGGTGAGGGCTGGGCTGCTGTGATGTGTTTGGTCTTGAGCACTGTGCCTCAGCAGTGGGAGGAGGATGGGACAGCAGTGGCAGTGATAAGGGATTTGGGGAAAATGTGAGTGATGAGGAAAGACTGATGGATCTGGGCTCTTCTTCTGGAAGTCTGAGTGTTCTCCTTTTCCCAGCCATAACAGTTGGTTGCCTGTTTTCTGCTGGTGCATTCTCACCCTGCCCTTGGGCTCAGAAGGTCAGGGTGGTGAGAAAGCAGCTTAACAACAGGCTGTGTCCTGTTGGAGGCAGGGGTAGATGGCTCTGCCCTTGGCTGCTGCATGTGAGGATGTGTGTGGCCCTGCCTTCCCTGCAGGGCTCTGGGCAGCCTGGGACTGCCAAAAGTGAGCCATACAAAGGAAGTCTCCTCCTCCACCTCTGGAGAAGCCCAGCTGGCCAAGGTTAATGTGAACAGCTCAGCTTTGTGAAGGCTGTGATCCAGGGTCTGTGCAGACTCCATCAGCACAGACACATCAGTCTCCTCCTGCCCATCAGGCTTTCAGCTCTGCTTGGTAACTCCTTGCAAACGCTGAATGGAAAGGGCTCTGAAACTAAAAGGGCCATTCAAAACCAAACAAAAAATGCTGTCTTGGTGTCTGGGACTGACTCTCATCTCATGTTTGCCTGGGAAAGCTCAGCTCCATGGCTCTAACAAGCCCTGACATGCTGGTAATCCTGGACTGGGTGATTGTAAAACACTCTCTGGCTTCTGGCCTGCGATGCTAAAGTCACGTCTGCTCGCTGGGCGTCTGCTGTGGTAACTCAGCATGGCTGGCAGCCAGCCTGGGAGAAAACCCCAGTTCCAACTGAGTTTTTCTCCCCATGCCTCTGCTGGTCTCTCTCTTCCATCTCCGATCCCCAACCTCTGCCCCTGCACCCAGAGAGCAGTGACTGAGCATGTCGTGCCTCATTCCTGAGGCTGATCCTCTGCTCAGCTGAGCTGGGATGAGACTCATGCTCACCTGGTTGGGCACCCCTCAGCCCTGGTGATCTTGTCTGCGGTCAGACCGTCTGTCATGGTGATGCTCCTCCTCTTGATGTGCCCCCCTTTCTGGGTGGAGGGGCTGTGGGATCCCCCATGCTTCCCGTTGGCCAGCCCATAGCTGGCTTCCAGGTAACGCAGGGGGAAAGTGCGGTTGATGGGGCAGTAGATGATGGCCCCGCTCTGCTCCGAGATGGCCTTGCGGTTGCCCACGTAGAAGCGGACAAGGGCAGGCACGTTATCAAAGCTCTCTTGCTCGAAGAGGTACTGGACATGGGTATGGCCATCGCTGGACTTGACTGTCACCTTGTTGATCTTGAAGTGCAGCGGCTCGTTGCGCCAGCGGCACGTCAGCACGTAGTCACCCAGGCTGGTGAGCGAGTCACGGATGAGGAAGTCGCCATTCCTCTGCACAAGGCTCTCAGACACCTGTCAGGGGGACAGGGCACAGCTCAGCCACAGCCACGCTGGATGGACCACAGGGCATGAGTAGATGCTCTGCTGGGGTGTTATTTGGGGCACTGGTTGTTCCCCTTGCCTCTAGCTCTGAGCCACAAGAGGGCATTTGCTGCGGCAAAACCAGGCAGTTCAGAGCTAATGAAGCCCTTGACCAGATGTTTCCCAGGAGGACAGGCTGGTGGTTCTGCATGGCCTCAGAGTGCTCTCCCACAACATTCCAAGTAAAGGGTGCCCAGAGCCACCCGCCTTCCCCACCTCACCTCCCGAGGGATGCGGCCGTGGTACCAAGCATGGCTGCGCAGGTCGGTGCTGCTCAGCTTCAGCTCCTCTTCTAGCTCCTTGTGAAGCTTTTCTGGTGATGAGTCAAGAATGTATTTCTCCTTGGAGAACTGTACAGGAGAAGAGAGAGTGTCAGGCAGTGCAGCAGTGCAGGGACTGCAGTCAGGCAGTGCAGGGAAGGGCTATCAGGATCCCCACATGGGGACTGTGGCAGCTGCCAGGAGCACAAGTGTCCCCAAAGGCCAAGTAACTCAACTGTGAGGATTACTGTTTGTGGCAAAGGATGTGGTAACGTGCCCATTGGTGGCCAGGTCCTGTCACCAGGAGCACTTGGGAGGGTCTCCTAGTGGCACGTCCCTATCGTGCCTGGCCACCCTGTGCCTGGTGTGCTGCCCCTCTGTCCCAACTAAGAGCTGAGTGTGGCTGGGCAGGAGAAAACCCCTTAAAAATCTCTGGGGCTGAACTGCCATGAGAAGCACTCTTTCAGGAGGAAACCTGCATTACTGCTCCTCCTTTAAACATCTACCACAGTTCCCTTTCAAAGGGTTAACTCACTGTGTTTAGCCTGATGGCAGCATAAACAGTAATGACAAATGTAAAGGGAACCTTCTGCATTGAAATTAGCTTTTAGAAATTAGCTTTCACCAGCACTGGTGCACCTGAGCCTGGAGGATGCAATTTGCCCCCTCCTTTCCCCTGGAGAGATAAGGGATGATGGCATCATGTGTCTGTTGCTGGAGCCTGCCTGCCTCTCTCCCTGCCTGCTGCTGGGCCAGTATTCCCAGAGGGCAGCTCCTGGCATGGTGGAGCCAGTGGATGTTTGGGGACATGAGCACAGGTTTCCTGCATGCTTCACATGAGGCCAGCTCTCCTAGTTGACACAGTGGCTTTGAGGATCCTGCTGTGGTACCGACACAGCTGTGTGATGGAGCAGGGCTTGGGAGCCAAGACTCCTGGGTTCCTTCCATATCCCAGATGTGCAGTGTCCTGAGAGGGGGATACGTGTGCCACTGCTACAGACTAAAAAGCTTGGATGGGGCTACTGGGGTGTCCTGTTCCTCTGCTCCCATGAGCTAGGGTGGCTAGGTGGCCTGGCTCACCTCTGGTGGCAGTGCCAGTTGTAAGGAGGCAGCGAGGGCTGGCCCAGCTCCCTGGTGCCTGTTGGGGCAGGATTCTGGTATTGTCTCACAGGACAGGCATGGGCTTGAAGCCCTGCTGACACTGTTCTGGCACTGCCAGAGGAGCAGGCTGGCATTCATGACTGGCCTTGTGTGGCAGTTGGCTCCCTAGAGCACAGGGGGCTGCATCCCCATGCCAGCACCTCAGGAGCTGACCTCTTTGCCCAGTGCCTCATCCTCTGTGTCCTGTATCAATTCCCTCTGCTCCTCTACTGGTTGTGAGCAAGGCAAAGTATAGAGCACTGTGCTGCTCTCCTGCCTTGTACTCACTGCTCTTGTGGCTCCCATTGTTCTTGAGACCCCACGGAGTCCCTCAGCAGGACCCTGGCCCCAGGCCTCTCCCTCCCCGGAGGAGATGTTCCATCTCTCCTGGTAGCTGCATTCATTTGCCAAACCAGGCAGAGTCCTGTGCTGGGACCCTGCTCCAACCTGGGGAGATGGAAAGAGGCAGTGGCAAAGGGCCTGTGCATTGGACTGTGCTCTCCAGGGCTTGCCCTCACCAGCCTGGACCTGCCTTTATTCCTCCCTTCCCAACTCCTGTCAAGTCAAAGGTGGTGGGAAAGTGGAAACAGCCTATGAAAACAGTGTGGATTGAACTCTGACTTGCTCATCCAACCGTGTTTATTCGCCCTATGAGAGGGTCCTGTTGACTGGAGCTGCAGGGATGTGTGGATTGTCCCCCCCTGAACAAGGGCTGCAGGGAGCTGAGCACTTGCTGCTGCTCTGGGCTCTCCTGGAGACAAAGCCACCCGGTGCTGCTGAGCCCGATTAAAAATAAATGGTAGCTGGCGGATGCTGCAGGGGTCCGGCTGCCTCCTGGGGGGCCTAGGCTGAGCAGATGCTGTTTCCATGGCAACAAATCCATTGCCATGGAGCAGACCTGGCTTGGCCGAGGGGTGGTGGGGGACCCTTGACTGCAGCATCCTCTCCGTGACACGGTTCCCCCCAAACTCTGGGGCACCAAGGGACCCCCTAGGAACTGGTGCTGTTTGTGCAGGTGAAAGCCATCAGAGCAGAGCTGGGAGCAGTTTGGATTACAGCTCTCCCCCCACCACCCCTGGAGCAGGGATTAATGCCTGTTCTGCTCAGCACTGTACATCTGGGTTTTCCTCCAAATCCTCCCCATGCAAATGTGCAGGGTAACAAAACCACAAGCCCAACTGAGCAGTGTCCCGTGTCTCCAAGCCCAGATTTGGGCAGCAGCTGGCTAGCATCCATGCCAGGAGCCATGAGCTAAGCTAGCAGGAGAGAACAGGAGGTTTAGGAGAAGCAAGGAAGGTTTTGCATCTTGCAGAGGGGGAAGGGAGCCCAATTGTGAGCAGAATGTGTCAGGAGCTACCTTCTCCAACCATGTGGAGGGCACTATCCCTTCTGCCCCTTTCCTGGGTAGTGAAATCCCACCTGATTTGCATGGCCACTAAGAAGCCACTGCTTGGAATGATTGTCAGGCTATAATGGCTGGGGAGGCAGCATGAGACTGATCATGGGGAGCCCTTTTCCTTGGTGTGATGTAACTGAGACCAGTCCTTGTTTTAAGTTTCTCACGCTCCTCCAACATGCTGCCAAAATCACCTGTCTGCTCCCCTTTCAGTGTGGGAACTGGGCTCCCTACGAGCCCTTGGTGCAAAAGACCCCTGAGCTGTGGAGGGCCGTGTTTCCTCCTGAGCCCTCCAGCAGCGCTCGAGTTTCCCCCGCTCCGTCGGGAGCGTGTCTCGGAGGAGCCCCGCTCGCAGGCTGCCAGCTGGCCAGGAGCCGAGGCGCTGGCAAGGCCTGGCACGGCACGGCCTGGCGAGGCGGCGCGGGCCAGCCGGGCGCTGTCAGGAGCGTGTAAGCGGATGTCTGAGCGCCGCGCTGGAAAGGCATCGCTTGGCACTCTTGGCCATGCCAAGGGAACGTCTAAAGATGCACGGCCCCATGTGAGGTCTTGCATACTAGTGGGTTGGGTGTGGGGAAAAGCCTGGACTCCCATTAGCATCTGGCTGGAGTGCACGGTGCTGGGCTCCAGCATGAAGAACCCCAAGGCATCTTCCAGCTGAGCAGGAAAAATGGGGATTAGAGCGGTTCTCCAAACCAGCCGCACCAGACAAACCAGCTCAAAATCTGCCAGAGATGATGCCAAGCTTTGCTTGAGGAATCCCAACCAGCAGCCAAGCTGGCTCGGCTGGAGGAAGGAGAGTGCCTCGATGGGCTGTTTCACAGTCCTGGGGCTGAGGAATCCTCTGGAGCAGCCATGCAATGGGGCAGCTGCCATGAGAACGCAATTCCTGAGGCTCTCCATCCCTGCCAGCTTCCCTGACTCTCTGTGCTCTTTCTTGATGCAGGAAGTGCTTCCCAGCTGAGTGGAAAGGACTGGAGCTGGTAGTGGAAGGGCAAGAGCTGCAGGGATGGAGGGTGCTGATGCCTGTGGTGTGTATAAAACAGCAGCTGTCACTCTGCCTGCTCTAAGGAGAGCTTCAAAAGCTGGCGTTTGGCTTTCTATCTCTGCAGAGGTAATCTTATGAAACTGGAGTCATTTCCATTCTGCTTTCCTGCTCTCCCCTCCCATCCTGGAGGAGTTGCAGATGAGGATGAAGTCAGCGTGGAGAGCAAGGTGTACTCACACCCTACCCTGCTGATAACATCTGACTAACCCCAAGGCACTAAGCACATCTGTTCTCCCTCCTGCTCATGCTGCCTACCCTGTGCTGGGACCCTCACTAGGGAAACCCCAGCCCCTTCTGGAGTTCTCCACCCCTGCTCTGGCTGCCGGAGCAGCTCTGGGGCATGGGAAGCACAACTGTGAGGAAATGGAGTAATAAACCATTAGGAACAGGTGTCTGGGGAAAGCCACAGACTTGCATGAGGGGTCTTCTCTGCTTCCTCCACACCTGGCAATGAGCTACTTCAGTGATGTATTTTGGAGCAAACATCCTTGCTGAGCATCACGGCAAGCCCAAGAACCACTGCTTGCCTGATGCAGGACTGCTGCACTTACCAGTGCAGACACCACCCAAAAATGGTTACTCCACCCTGCATGACCACGAGAAAATCCCAACATAAACAATCTCCAGGTTGTTATGGGCTTGCTCGCAGTCTGCATGTCCTGCTATGAGCCAGTCCATCCTGCTGATCTTGACACTCATATGGAAAAGAGATCACTTGTCTTTCTCTCCACTCTTGCAATGAGTCTAGGAACCTTAATGGCCTGAGAAGGAATCAGCTTATCTGCCCACCCCATAGGTGGCTGAAGGCACCTCTTGGTTATGTCACATCTCCATTAGTCCTCACTGAAGGCAGATCTTGGCTCAAGATCTTTGTTCTGGAGTTCAAAGCCCTTCCTAGGACTAGTCCTGGCTACCCTCATGGTCTCCTCTCCCCTTGCCTGTGCTCCTTTGTGGCAGCTCTGGAGCAATTCTATCTCGCTGGCAGGGGTGGGGTGCAGCTGGGATCGATGGCCAGGAACATCTGGGTGCTCTAAGGTGGGACAAGCACCCGAGGTTGAGTGGCGGGGTGGCGGAGTATGCTGCTACTGCTACCCCAGGGGAGCAGGTCTCCAATGCAGTGATGGTGTGTGTGTACACACACATTTCCATCCATCTATATATTACTTATCTCACTCCAAGACGGCGGCAGCGGCTGCTGCTGCATCCCTTTTCAGAGCTGCTATTGGCCAGAAATGATGTCAGTGCTTCCCAGGCTGGGTGCACTGCCATTGGCGGTGAGCAGGGATGCGGCTGTCAGCTGGAAGTGCTCCAGTCATTCATGGGGACTTCAGTGTGTGTTTGCTGGGCACACTTGGACACAAATAGATGGTGAAAGATCTGGCAGAGCCAGGTGAGCACTTAGGGCTTCACTTCTAACTCTTTCTGGGGTTGGTATGGAGTGCCCTTCATCCCTTCTCACATCCCCACACAAGAGCCAGATGCTCACCTGTCCCTCCCTTGTTCTGGCAGCAGCTAGCTGAAAGCACCTGCTCACCCCCTGCAATGTGCAGCCCAAGGACATGTCTCTGTGTTGCTCAGTGGCCTTTGGACAACTGGAAAAAGCTCTGCTGCTTTTCCCTCTTCACCCCCACCAGCAATCAAAATCCCTGGCTTTGCGCTGAGATCAGCCGCAATCATGACAAGACTTGAAATGCTGCTTCTGGGCTCCGTCTTACCCAGAATAATCTCTAAAGCTCAGCACCTACCTCGCTCAGCAGGAGTACTGAATAAGACTGCCAGCTCTCTTGGCTGCCGGCTCCCTTCTAACTTGCAGTATACTACAGCTCGTGCTTCAGATCAGAGCCTGCTTCGCTCCTGCAGTCCTAAACACCTTTGCTCTTGAACTCAGTAAAGGAGGGAACCAATTCCCAGCACCATGTCCCCCCTGTGCGAATGCCAGAGTCCAAAAATAGGACACCTAGACTTGAGCCCAGACAGGGGCAGTGCTGGAACCATCACAGGACAGGCGACAGATGGATCCCAGCTTTCTCCCACCAATCAGACCTGTGCAGTGCAGCACAGAGATGGAGACCCGGGCCAAGAAGCTGTGTGTTCATCTGGGCTCGATCTCCCTCCTGTGCCCAGTGATGCTCCGGGCACATGTCACCTTTTGGGGGATGCTAAATACTCCCCTTCATGAGGTCTGCTGCAGGTGAGGGCTCTCTGCAGAGACTTTTCTGCCTGTCAAAGCGCTGGTCTGGGGGGATGTGGTGGCTCTAGCTTCGTGGCCCTGGCTGCAGGGGGGCCGAGCTCTGTCCCCCGACCCGGTGCTCGGCTCACCCCGCGCTCGCTGCCGCCTCTTTGAGCGCGGCCGGCGCGCTGCCCGCACCAGCTTCGTGTGAGCGGGGGCACCGCAGGGCTCCCCGGGGAGGCTCCCCCGCTCTCCAGCGCTGCACCCGGGGGTCGAAACAGCCTCCGGCGGGTGCGTGGCCGGGGGTCCCCCGTGCGCTTCCCCTCCCACTGCCCCCGCCGCCTTCCCCACGCGTGCGGCTGCCCGGCGGCACCACGGGGGCTGCGCGCCGAGCGCAGGGCAGCCGGTGCGGTCCCACCGCCGCCCCCGCTCACCTGCACCTGCATGAAGGAGCCGCGGTAGAAGCAGCAGGCGGCCGCGGACAGGGCGCTCCACAGGCTGCACCGCTCCGTCATGGCGCGGCGCGCCCGGCGGGGGCTGCCCCGGCCCGGGCTGCACCGCCGCTGCCTCCGCCGCCGCCGGGCTTCAATTTCAGCCGCTTCCCCGATTACCTCATCCCTTGTCGGCTGCGAGGGGCGGGCACGGTGCGGCAGCTCCGCCCCGGCCCGCCCCTGGGGGCCGCCCCGGCTCCGGGGAACCGAGGAAGCGGCACCTCGGGGGGAAGCGGTACCCCGGCTGTGTGCGCCCCGCGGGGAACTGGGAACCAGCTCCTCCGAGGGGAACCTACGCTCCCATGCCGCAAAGGGAAACAGCACCCTTGAGGGGATCGGGCACTCCGGCTGCCTGGGTTCTGAGGGGAACTGGGAACCAGCTCCTCCGAGAGGAACCGGCACTCCCATGTCGCAAAGGGAACAGGCATCCCTGAGGGGATCAGGCACCCCTGAAGGGAACCGGCAGTCCTAAGTTGCAAAGGGAAGCAGCACCCCTCAGGGCATCAGGCACCCCGGCTGCCTGTGCCTTGAAGAAAACCGGCACCTCTGAGGGCATCGGGCATCCCTGAAGGGAACCGGCACCCCGGCTGCCCGTGCCCTGAGTGGGACTGGTTCTTCTGAGGTGGCTCAGCTCCTCAGAGGGGAACAGACACCCCTGAGGGGAACCAGCAACCCTGGCTGCTGGCTCTCTGAGAGAAACTGGCTCCTCCGAGGGGACCCAGCACCCCTTTCCTCCCCATCCCAAATCTGCCCGCTCTCCCTGGTGATGTCCATGGGTCAAGGGCAGCCTTGTCCCCTCTTGCCCATCCTGTCTTCCTTCACCCCCACATGGTGACACCTTTCTGGGGGATATACCAGTGTCCACCTCAAATAGCAGGGAACCGGCTGTCTGTTTCCTGTGTAGGCTGTCTCTGACTTGTGTTTAATTAAGGCTCTGCTTTGGTTTAATTAAGGCCACAGTATCACGTATGGGATGTGCAAGGCAGCACTGATGACTCAAAGCATTGCTCCAGTCTTGACTCTTGAATAAATCCCCCAAACCCCTGCCTGAACCCACCGCCAGCAGCTGCTCTGTGCTGGGGACAGGCAGGGGCTCCCCCAGCCCAGGCAGTGACAGGGATCTACACGTTGCTGTTCTCCCTCCACATCTGTCCTGCACTGCACGGCCTGGATTTGGCTGTACTTCACTAACTGGGGACTTCATCCTCCCAGCTGCAAAGCTGTCCTGGCCCAAGGAGCCCCAATGCCTCCCAGGCGATGCTGTGACCTCGGAGAGGTATTCCTGCTGCCACCAACCACAGAACCCTGCAGCCTCCCTGCTAATTAATTCAAAAGAGCCCCTCACATTACCAGGCAAGGAGACAGCATCCGAGGCTGATGAGGTACAGGTCCCTGCTTGAGCAAGCAGCTCTTCCGTGCAGAACAAAGAGCTCAGAGGCGCTGGCCAGGCTCTCACTCTGCCCCTGGTTTTGCAGGGGAGAGAGGGGACAGGAGAGCAGCACGGCTGAACAGCAGGTCAGGGCTGAGGCATGGGAGAACTGGTGGCAGCACACAGCCTGCAGGCAGGGAACATGGGGCAGCAAGTCCCATGTGTCCCACGGGTGCCTGCAGCCCCACCAGCATGGGCAGGGAGCATGGACTCTCCTCCTCGCCTCCTGCCTGGGGCTGAGGGACAGCAGATGGTACTGTGCAGGGACATGCTGCTCCAAAAAGATGCAACGGTGAATCATCCTTCTGCCAGGGCTTCTCCCCTCTGATGGGCTCCATGGTTTCCTATTGAGGCTTTCACCAACAAGTAAGCAGGAGCCTCTCGGGTTGCTGCAGGGTGAAGTCCTCCAGCTGTGACTGTGCTGCCCCTCCTCAAAAGGGAAGCTGAAAATCCCTGACTGAGCTCTCTCATAGGATGTGACAGCTTTATTGGTTGCTGCTCTCCTGAAGGGTAACGTCTTTCTGCAGCTCCTTCACCTGCACAAAGGCCAAAGCTGGGGTGGTTGGGATGTTGAAATAGAGAGCTGGGTGTGCAGATCCCCAGGCAGCTTGGAAATACCAGCCCTTAGGCTATTATTAAAGCACATTAATTACCAAGTGCTTATTGATCCTGGCTTTCCAACCCTCTCTAGCTCCTGGTTGTACATCTAATCAGGCCAGGCTGGGTGATAGGAGCACCAGTCCTGGCCGTTTTGCAGCTGAAGCTCAGAAGCTGATGCTTGGCAGATCCTTGGTGCACACCTGGACACAGACCTGCCTGTCAGCCTTTTCTCATGAGGGCTTTGCAACACATCCTCTCCCTGACTCTCTTTCACCATCTCTTTTCTTCCTGCCTTTCCTTTGCTCACTCCTCACCAGTGTTTCCCCTCTGCTTGTTTCCCTCCCAGTTACACGACCAGTGGCAGATCCCAGCTCCTGCCTCCAAAGGCAGGCACAGCAGCTTCTTTCCCACCCTAAATCCTGCAGGACCTGGAGCTGAATACTGCTGGGTGCTGAGCACCCTGCAGCTGCACGGGCTGCCAGCCAGGCACAGTGCCTGCAATCAGCTGGAGTGTCCCTGTCATCCCGGTCACTCACACTCCAGAAAATTACTAATTTGACTAAAATAGCTGCTGTCACTGCAGCCATCAGTTGATTCTCTGACCAAAGGGAAGTGGTGTATAAATCACAGCCCATGGGCTGCTTCTGGACACCACAGGGATGGTTAAGAAATAAAGGCCAGATAGCTCAGGTCTGGGATCTGACTGGATGGTAGGCAATTCTCCTGGTTCACCAAAAGGTACTTAATCCTAAAGGCAGAGCCATATCCATTGCTGTATTGTTTCAGTCTATTAAATCACGAGCCATAAAATGTGTCCATCTCTGGGTGCACACACTGACAGTGCCAAACTACTCTGTTCCTCCCCTCACCCCTCCTTGCCCTCACAGGACTTGCCTGTGCGAGCAGGAGTTTCTCTGCACATCCTGAGGTCCCCATACCCGGGCCCTTCCCTGCAGAGGCCAGTGTATTGGCTTTGCAGGGGAAAATGAACTCCATCACAGCCAGACCCAATACGCCCAGTCAGAGCTTTGTTGTCCTGGCACGCGTCCCACTCCCAGCCCTGTGAGCTCCCATTCTGCCAGTCCCACATGGCTTAAGGGCACAGAGAGGAGAACATCCCACCCGCGGGACCGCTCTGCTACACGTCAAAAACCTCATCTGACCCCAGTGCCCAGAAGCTGCCAGCTGCCAGACTCAGCATGTGGGGTCCTCGTTAGGCCCAGGGGTGGACGTGCAGGGAAGTGACCCCTGTTGGAAGCAGCAGATGAGCTCAGGATCCAGCCAGCTCTCTTACAAGCTTGCCAGTTGGTGCCTCCACGGGGGTTTCCCACATTTCTATGTCTGGCTACAGCCACCACCAGGAGCCCCAAGTCCAAAAGATGAAGGTGCAGGGCTCTGTGGTAATTAGACCACCCAAGCTGGGCACCTCAACTCACTTCTCAACAGCCCCATCTGCCCAGTGGTGGGCTAGATTAGATCCCCACTGGGCAACAGGACTCAGGAAACTCCAACTCTCCTTAAACAAACACCCCAAAGGCCATGGCATGGCAGTGACCACTCTGTCACTTCAGTGGGTTTCAGTGCTCTGTGCCCAAACCTCACAGCACCCCTGCCACTGCTCCTCTACGCCTGCCCAACGCCCCACTGTGCCAGCAGCCTCCTGCGAAAAGGCCGCTCTCCTCTAGAGCCAGGCGCCTCACTAATGAATTTCTGGCCAGACATGAAGAGTCCTCAGGAATGTTAATAGCTTGCTGGAGGATAAGCAAAAGATTTGGAGAGATTTACACCAACTTTCATGTGACAGCCACGAAAGTGGCTCAAACCCTTCCGTTTCTTTACGTGGGGGCGGAGGGAGGAGGCTGCGTCTGTGGGCGTTCACAAGTATCTAGGAACATGAAATGCAAGCAGCTCCTGTGGGAACAGCATTGGGGCGACCACGTAGGGTTTGCGTCTCCTCTGTCTTCCCTGGCTTTGCCAGAAATATCTTCCAGGGTCAAAGAGAGAGCCCAGAGGAGAGGAGTGGTACAGAACTGAGCAGCCTGCTGGTGTAAGACCTGGACAGTTCCAGGGCCACCATCCGCTCTCCACCCCTGGCACCCAGCCGGGACAGGATGTCAGGATGTGATCACACTCTATGTCTTACCTTCACGTATTCACTGCCAGACTCCAGGCCATCGTGGTGGCTGAAGGGAAGAGGAACAATAAAAACACATAAGTAAAGGGCAGTAAGTTGTGACATTCAGGTTGAAGGCAGTGGTGGCACAGCTGGGGGAGCTGAGGTCAGTGCCCCTTGTCTTGGTGCCAAGAGCATGGCCATGGTTTCAGGAGAGGTTCCCAGGGCCCCAGCACTGTTCCTGCCTGCTCTGTGCCCACTCTCTGCACAGGGTTTATCCTCCCTAATGCGATCAGGGGAGAATGAGGCATTTTTAGAGGATCTCGCCCCAAATCGGCTTGGGACTGTGTGAGCTGAACCAGGGAGACGCAGCAGCCAGGCTGAGGTCCCCGCAGGTTACAATGTTGGGGGATACGTGCCAAGGTGGGGGGCCCTGTGTCCTGTTCCCTGGCAGAGCTGCATTCCCAGTAGGCAGCTGTTGGGACACACCACCCAGACAAGCATTTTTGACTTCATGGCTTAGTGTTTGTTTGCTACAGAATTCAAACTCCCACCAAACCTAGGCCTGAACTGTAATGTCCTGACTGAGACGGCTTTTCATGCTCTTGTAGGTCCAGGTACGTGTCCATATGGAGGAGTCCCAGGGGAACAACAGAGAGTTCAAAAGGAGATAGGCTGTAACGGCCTGAGCTGGGATGTGCTATCTTGAGGTATCACCTTTCAGAATAAAATACAAAAATCCAGATGTCTTTAACCAGAATCCAGAACCTGTTGCCTCCCCAGTGCCAAGGTTCAGTGTGAACATCCTGATGTTTGCCAAGGTTGCTTGCCTGAGCACAAGGCAGCAGCAGGGGCCTGGGGATGGCAGGCTGCCACAAAAGGATGGGCAACTGCAACTAAGGAATAACCAAATCCAAGGTCATCATAGACCTGGGATGTCCCTTCCCTGCCAGGAGCCACCTTGTCAGACACATACTGGGAACTGCTGAGGGTCTGCACACAACTTCTCCCTGAGACCCGCACTGGTAGCAACCCTGGGGAGCCAAATTCCTCCTCTGTGGGCTCTCTCCAGGTTGAAGGTGGTGGCTGGTGGCCTCCCCAAAGGGAAGCAGGGATAGCAGAGGCAACCACTGCCAGACATTTTCCACTGGACATCCCCCATGGCATTACAGTGGGTTGTGACAGGGTCTGCATGAGCCCCTTGCAGTGTCCAGCCCTCCAGAAGACAATTCCCACTTCTGGAACTCTTGGAAGGCTTTAAAAAACGTGTGGATGGGCACCTCATGCCTCAGTTTCCCCCTCTGTAGAGCTGCCTCCAGGGAGGTTTTGGCTGGCAGTGCTGCCAGAGGGGTCTGCAGGGAGTGCCAGGCAGTGCCTGTGGGAAGCGGCGTTTCCCGTGCCTCACGCACGGCATTTAAGGACACAGTTTAGTGGCGAACACAGTGGGGCCGGGTTGACGTTTGGACTTAGTGGTATTTTCCAACCTTAGCGATTCTGTGATTCTCCAATCCCACACTGTAGAAACCGTATCCCCTGAAGTCCAGCTTGGGAGGGGAAAAAGGGGCTGGAAATCAAGGCCATATTTTTTGGAGGTGAAGAAAATAGCGGAGCATTTGGGAATGGGGATGGATGCAGACTCCCCTGGGCAGCTGCGGGCTGCCTGCCCACCCGGGCGCTGCCTCTCCAGCCTGTTTGCCCTTCACACGCTGCAGAGCTGCCTGGTGCTGCGAGAGCCGTGAGAAAAACCGGCAGGAGGACGGGGGGCCTCTGGGCAGGAAGTCGGGAGCATGGGAGCAGCTGGGAGACGCTGCGAGGGCCCAGGCAGGAGAGGCCCCTGTGCCGGGGAAGGGCAGCAGCTGGGACCGCAGCCCCCCTGGTTCTGCACATTCCTGGAGGAAACGGCATTTTTGGGGGCAGACGAGCGCCTGGGAGAAATTCCAGGGCTGCCTTTGGAGTGCGTCCGTGGCTGAGCTGCCGGGTCCCAGAGCTACAGCAGTGGTATTGGGGAGTGGGGGGCTGGTGGGGTGGCTGCTCCCTTTGGGCTCGGGAAGGCATCACCATGACTTGCAAGCTCCAGGCTGGCTGCTGGGAACAGTCCAGGAGGATCCTGTGGGTCCAGCCCTGGTTTGAAGCCTATGCTCTGCCTTCCTTGGGACACTGGTGTAGGCTGTACGCCAGGGGAACCAAATTTGGGCACCTCGTGCCTCAGTTTCCCCCTCTGTAGAGCTGCCTCCAGGGAGGTTTTGGCTGGCAGTGCTGCCAGAGGGGTCTGCAGGGAGTGCCAGGCAGTGCCTGCGGGAAGCGGCGTTTCCCGTGCCTCACGCACGGCCGCGCGCACAGGGAAACGGAGTCACGTCCGCCCTGTGACCTGCCAGCGGTCATCTCCCGTTAGTCAGCATGTCTCTGCTGGGGTCACAGCCACCGCCTTGCCCTGAGCAGCTCCACAGGCTGGGTGCCACTCCCAGTCCCACAGCAGCACAATTTCCCCCCTCACAGGCCTGATTCTGGGAAAGCCCTCCTGCGTAGGAGCATCCTCAGCCCACCCTGTCTTGGGGACTGTCCTTACCAGATATACTCCGAGGGGGCAGGTGGAAACGTGCCCCAGGGCCATATTTGTGTGTCCCTTCAGGGAACATGCTACTGCCATGGCCTGGCGGGAACAGACTGTCCCCATCCCCAGGGATGTGCCTGGACAGGAGGAAGGGCTGGGGCGCAGCATTATCCCGGTCCCACTTCCTCCCACCCGCCCCACAGCAGGGCCTGGCCTTGGGATAGCTCTGGCAGACGGCTGCTCTCTGAGCCAGAGGCTGTGGCAGGGGCTCTGGGTAAAAGCGTGGAGGGGCAGAAATAATCCTGATGCCAAAACCTGCTCTGGTCACTCTCGTGCCTCAGTTTCTCTGGCAAGCAGCAAGGCTACACCCATCATCGGGGAAGCCCCACAGAATGCCAAAAAGCATTTGGCCCCCAATTTTTAGGAACCCATTCCCCAGATTCAAGACACCCACGTGAGCCACCCATGTCCCATTGTTGCTTGGCTCCCAGCCACGCTGGCTTGGGATCTAAGTAATTTCTGGGAGACAGAGCGTCTGGGTGAGCCCTCTGCACCCTCCTCGGGGACTCTGCCACTGCTGGGGCTCTGTGCTCACCGAAGGATGTGGCAGTGCCACCAGCTCCCCAAACCTCCAAGCCCCTGGCCCCCCGAGCTGGCCGGAGCCCCTGGCGCCGGGTCTGCTGAGGTCTCAGCAGCTCTTTCCTCGAGGAAAACATCACCACGGGCTGGGGGCCTCGGCACCGAGCAGCAGCTCGGCTCCGGCATCTGCGTCGAAGTTTTGTGCCCGCCCCAAGCAAAGCCCCTTCCCAGCCTCTCCCTCCCCATCCCCTCCGCTGTGCCGTGGTGCGAGGGGTGGCCGGGGAGCCAGGACCCCTTACCTGCCCCGTCCCAGGGTGGGAAACCTCCTGCCCAGCGCTGTCATCGGCCCTGCGGGATGCAACAAGCGCCTCTGCTCCGCGATGGGGAGAAGCTCTCCCGCGCTCTCCCGCCTTGCACTGAGCGCCGGGACTTCGGGGCGCGCAAGGCGGTGGCGGACCCTCCTCCTTCCCGTCCCAGCCCTCCTCCGGCCCACCCTTCGGGCCGGCAGGAATGTGCGGCCGGCACAGCCCGGCTCCCGCCGGCACGAATTTCTCCTTCTCACCCCGCTCCCGGGACCACCCGGACCTCCCGAACGCTCAGTGTCAGGAAAAGGAGCCCCCGGCCCCGGGGCGGTGCAGGGGGAACAGGAACACCAGGGACCACTTGAGTGCAGAGAGAGGAGAGTCAGGCCAGGGAAAGGAGAAGAAATGTTTTCAGGAGAAATTTGGAGTCGCTTTTGCCTGTGTCCCCAGTCCCGCACACCCTGCTGGGCTGGGGTCGCATTTGGCCCCTGATGCCCAGATGCCATGGGGCTGGGGGATAAAAAACCCTCTGGTTGATTCTGCGGTCAAAACCCTCCAAAAAATCCATCCGTCATCTCAGAGGGCTGAACCTCCAAATTCTCCGGAGCGGGAGATTGTGCCTGGAGTGGGGGGGGCTTGTGCCCGGAGTGGGGGTTTACTGGCAGGTGATGAAATGGGGACAGACTGTCTGGTTTCAGGATTTGCCCCTGTGCCTTGGGAGAGGCAGCGCTGCTCGGCAGAGGGGGAGAGGATAGAGGGAGTGGAAAAGAGGAGAGTGAGAGGCGGAGGAGGCTGTAACAGTGCTGGTGTGCGCCCTCCGCAGCAGCACATCCTGGTGCTGGAATGCAGCCGCCGCAGGACAAAGAGATGCCGGGGCAGAGCGGGGCTGCGAGATGTTTCCACCCCGTCCGGAAACAGGAGGGAGCAGAAATCCCACAGGAAACCTCGTTCCCATGGAGCCGCTGACCTGACCATGCTCCAGCTGTGCTGTCACACCGGCCAGGTGCATCCCGCTGGCACTGTGGGCACAGGGGACATTGCAGTGACCCTGGTTTGTCCCAGCCCCTTCCTCTTGCCCTGCAGGGGCAGAAGAGGGGGTCTTAGCAGAAGGCAGAGCAAACCTCAAGGGCTGTACCTGTCTGGGGAGATCTTGTCAGGATGCTCTTGTCCCTTTTCCAGTAGATCCCTGTCAGTGGTCTCTGCTCCAGCTGCTGCGTCAGAGCTTGTGCTTTGGCTGGGGTTTGGAGCCAGGCTGGAGCTTGGTGCCTCTGTCCTAGGGCAGCAGACATTTCCCACAGGCTCCTGGTCTGTCCTGGCCATTGCTGCCTCCAGGGTGTTCCCAGCTTCTTCCTCTTCCTGCTCTGCTTGTCCAGCAGCTGAGGATGAGTCTGTACCTGGGCCAGGGGTGCTGGACATCTCAGGGCACTTGAGGCTGGCGAGCAGGGCTGCCTGGGGGGTTTTGTTGTTGGGAGTCCCTTTCTCCCAACAGTTCTGGCTACTCTTGTCTTTGCCCAGGCTCTTCCCTGCCTTGCCCAGGTTCACCCTGGGCATGGTGCCCATGTGGGAATACATGTTCGACGACTGGGCGTAAGGGCCAGGGCTCTTGGGCACGGTGTTGAGATCATCCTGGGTGCTGTCAAAGGGCTCTCCCAGGAAGCCGTGGGGAGGTGGGAAATGTGGCCTGAGACTCTCAGGAGAGCTGGGGACCACAGAGACACGCCGGAAGGTGAAGGAGCGGGGGATGTTGCTCAGGCTCCCAAAGCCTTTGAACTTGAAAAACTCTGGCAAGGAGAAAGGAGTGATGAGTGTGGGGTTACTGCTGGCATGGTGTGATAAGGGGGGAGCCCCAGAGTCCGTGGTCTTGGGCTGGGGTGGGCTTGGGGCACCATGCAGCCTGGTGTCACCCTGTTACACACACATCTGCAGTCCCAGCTTGGCATGACATCCCGGTGGTCTGGGGTGCATTCAATGCTGCTTGAGGCATCTCTGCTGGGTACCCAGGAACTCTGCCCTGGTCCCTCAGGGAGCAGAAGTCTCCTGTGCCCTGGCAAATCTAGCAGCTGCGTCTTCCCACCACAGCTGAGGGGCGGAGGAAACACTCAACCCTAGCGAGCAGGGAACTCTAGAAATGATTTCTGCCTGCCTACTTCCTCCAGGGGACTCTGGGCAGGACTGTGGCCTTCCCCACAGCCTCAGGGCAGCCCTGCAAGATGCAAGAATGGGACACACGGCATCTCCCCAGGGAATGGGGGTCCTGGACCCATGTGACCTGCCCACATGTGCATGTCTTGCAGCACGGTGGAGCAGGAACCAGCCATGGGCACTGCTGCGGGCGGGAGATAACCTCCCCACTTCCTCGCCCGGCCCCTCGCCAGCTCCAGCTGCCACCTGCAAGTGCTGAGCACAAACATGTTCACCAGAGAAATATTTATAACTCCGGCAGGCGGCTTTGCATTTCACACCTCAACCCCAGCTCGGCTCTGCGTGTCGCTGCAGCGCAGCCTTGGATGGTGCCGGTGCCGGTGCCGGTGTCGGTGCTCAGGGTGAGCGAGCCTGTGGCCGCAGTGCTGTTGAGCAGCGCTTCCCTGCCGGCCCCGCGTACTGTGGGAGTCACCGGGGGTTTTGCAATGTTGATGCCGCCCTGGGGCTCTGCAAAGCACGGCAGATTTGCCGGGGCAGGAAGCGACACGTTGCAGAGGTGCTGAGCAAGGACACGGGTGTCCGGGGCTGCTTGGCCCTCGTATTCCCACCTCCCACCAGCTGCCATCCATGGGCTCTGCGGGTCATCCCTGCAGCTGGACAGGGTGAAGGGGCTGCAGTCCAAAAGCCCCTGTGCAAGGCAGAAACCTTGTGGCCTGAGTGAAGTTAGAGGCAAAACTACTTTGTGCTAAACATCCCCTTGGAGTCCAAGCATCTTCTGCTACCTGTTGCTCCTGGGGCTGCTGTGAGATGGAAAAAGAAGCACTGGGGATTCTCCCAATTTCCCCACCACTCCACCACAAAGAAAATCCCAGCTGGGATGGGGCCACAGGTTTGACCAGTGGAGGGGTCCCGGGGGAGCAGAGGGACTGGCCCCCGTCTGGCGCTGACCCCGCGGCAGGAATGCAAGAGAGCACAGCCCAGTGCTGGGAATGGGGTGAAGGCCACTGCAGCCTCCCCCCAGGGCTCCAGGGGAAAGCCGAGGTCTGTGAGAAAGTGCAGAGCTCACTCCCGGTGGGTATCAAGCACTTCCTCCAGAAGAGCCGGTGGGAATCCATTCCCAGACTCCCTCCCCAGCTCCTCTGTGTTACCCCCGTCCCTGTGCTGCAGGACCACCCTGGGGTGAGGGTCCTAGCCACCCATAGCCCCCAGCACCACCTTGTACCCCAGCCATGCACCCTGAAGGATGTGATTTAAGGAGTGAAGACCTCCAAACCCTGCTGTGCCTGTGTGACCCTCTGGTCACATCCCAGCATCCAGCACAGGGCTGGGCTGCAGCAGACTGGTCCCAGTCCCAGCACCCAGCTCCTGAGCCAGCACCCAGCCCCATGGATGGAAACCCCCAAAGCCCCTCACCCGAATGAGTTTCCTAACAAGAGCAGAGCCTGTCACAGTTCCAAACATCCTTGGATTGAGATGCCCCGGGGAGCGTGTGAGCACACACTCACACTAACTCTCACACATCCTCCTACCCACCGAGATGTCCAGGTGAGCACCCCATTGCCCACCCACCCTGTCCCATGGCCACTTACTGAATTTCTTGAAGCCCCGTCGTTTCTGGCCCTCGGCCATGGCTGTGCTGATCAGAGGCCGTGGGGACCGAGAGGGACAAGAATATAACTGTGAAGCCCTTCCCTGCCCGCTCCTCCCTTCCTNATCGCTCGCTCAGCGTTTCCTCCCCAGTGCTCTCATCTGTTCCCGGTCTCTTTGCTGTCTCTGCCTGCCCTCACACTGTCCCCACAGTTCCTGCAGTCCCTGTGGCTGCTTGCACCTGCCTGGCACCTCAAGAGTCACCTCTACACCCTGGTTTGGGGATGTCTGCCAGATGTGGACGACCAAAAACCTCTGAGTGCTAGCTCTAGAGGAAGGTGCCAGCCCTAAAAGAGGGTGCCAGCCCCATGGAAGAAGGTTCCAGCCCTAGAGGAGTGTGACAGCCCTATGGATGAAGTTGCCGGCTCTGTGGATGAGGCTCCAGCCCTTGCAGACAGGACCCTGCCATGCACATCTGGTGCTCAGCCACTGTGAGGTTAGAGCTGGATGGCATCACTGCCAGCAGGAACACTCCCCACCAGCTGTTCTCTCCTTCTGGGGACAATGACGTGCTCCACAAGAGTGTCTCCATGCAGGACAAGGTGGTCTGGGCCCAGCAGGGGTCCAGTGTCCACGTTTCCCATTCCCAGGGTGCTGGTTGTTCCCATGACCAGGATGCTAGCAGCCACCTCTGCCACAGCTCGGTCCTTGGGTGCTCTCCACCTTGGGGACCAGTCCCGAGCAGCCTGAGATCGAGCTCTTTGTCCTGCACCTGAACACAGCCATGGCCAGGGGAGGAACTCAGCGTCCCTTGAACCAGAACCTGCAGTCCTCCTGCCTGGCCATGGCCTCCCTACGTCAGAGCCCTGGCTGCAGGAGCAGAAGTTTTGTTTAAGTACACACGGGGCACACGGCAACGCGGTTTAGGGCCACCGTCACCGGGGACCGCTCGGTGCTCCCAGGCCACGAGGAGAGACAACATGGCGGTGGCCCCAAGCACTGCAACGCCCACAAGGCACCGCGCGGCGGCCGGCGGGTCACGTGACAGCACCGCCGGGTCACGTGGCGGAACGGGCGGGACGCGGTGCTGTGGCAACGGCGCGGCCGCCATGGCCAAGCAGTACGACATGGTCGAGTGCCCCTTCTGCGACGAGGTTTCCAAGTACGAGAAGCTCGCCAAGATCGGGCAGGGCACCTTCGGGTGAGTGCCGCGCCGGCCTCGGCCTTCCCTGGTCCGGCCCGGCCCCCGCTTTCCCCGGCCTAAGGCCTGCAGCTGGGGCCCAGCTCCGCGGCCCATCGGCGCCAGCTTCGGGTGCTCCTTGCTCGCGTGTCCTTTTCCCGGTCACCCCTCTGGCTTCAGAGGACCAGTGTGGCTCCTGGGCTCTCTTTTCCCCAACATGAGCTCCCGCTCTGCCCCAGCTCTGGCAGAGCGGAGTTAACCTTGAAAACAGTTAGGGTGGGGACCTGTAACTTGTCTCAAATGTGCAACTTGTCTCCAAATGTGCAATTTTTTGCTCAAAATGAGCTACATTACTGAAAATTCTTGTAAGGCTGCAAGAACTCTGGGCTCTCTGTTGGTTCACTGAGTCCTGAGGCCCTTTGGCCTAGGGGGAATGTGGCTATATTGGCTCAGCACACAGTTCTCTGTACGGTGCTTTAGTGTGTCTTGTCTGGGCTTGTTCCTCGTCAGGATCACTTTTCTCCTTGTGGTGCTCATGGATTTTTTCCTGTTGTTTTACAGGGAAGTTTTCAAAGCCAAACATCGCCAGACAGGCAAGAAAGTAGCACTGAAGAAGGTGTTGATGGAAAATGAGAAGGAAGGGGTAAGTGTGGGGCATGGCTGGATTGGGCGTGTTGTCACCTGGGCTGCCAAGGCACATGGCAGCAGGGGGGACTGGGATGCACGGGATGGCTGCTGGGAAGTGTCACTTCCCATATGTTTCTTCTCCACTGGGACCCCCAGCACAGGGCTCCATATTGGCTTTGTTTGTGGAAGAACTGGGTGATGTGTGAAGCACATGCTCAGGGATTGGGGAGAGAGTTAACAGCTTAAACAGCAAAGACAGCAGCCAGAGAGGCTGTTGTGCAGCTCAAGCTGGGCTGTACCATGTCCTGGTGTGAATGTAGAAGGAAGAGGAGAGGAGGGCAGGACCTGCCAAGCTGCATGGTCACACCTCTCTTGTCCCCTAGGCAGAGATGGCCTGGTCTCCTGCACCTCCTATCTCCATTTTCTCTTTCTCTTTTCCAGTTTCCAATCACAGCCTTGCGAGAGATTAAAATCCTCCAGCTGCTCAAACATGAGAATGTGGTGAACCTCATAGAAATCTGCAGGACCAAAGGTACTTTGAAGGGTCTCCCGGTGTTAATGATGGCTTTTCTGAGCTTTGCTGAGCAGGCTGGTGTCTTGTGCTGGGAGTGGGGTGGTCTAGCTGAACCTGGGCCTCTGTTCCTGCCTGTGACATGTGGTGACAGGTCACTTACCTTGGAAAAGAGTTTCCAAATGAGTCAGGACATTCCTGAAGCTCGGCTGGAAAAAGCTGTTTTCATCCTGCCAGGATATGCCTGTGCCATAGCAGTGAATGATGCCTGTGCTGGGAAACTCCCTTCTGAGAGGCTTTAAATGAACCAGCACTGGACAGACTTTGGGGCAGAGGCTGCTCAGCCTGGAGCTGCCTCTCTCGGTTGGTTTGTAATAGTTTCTGGCAGCTCGGAGCTGATGACACAGCTCCAGCTGAGGCTCACCCAGCATCTTTCTGTGGGTGACGTAACTGCTCGTTCTGGGAGGGCTGGGACTCCACATGGGCAGTTCTGAGCTGCTCTTCCACCTCCTCACTCCAACCTGATGTCATGTGCCCCCACTGCTTCTCAGCCTCAGCGCATCTGGCCTGGCTCTGTTTCCACTGAAACTGCTATATAACATTTGCAAGAGTTTATATATCATTCTCTCACATGGGTTTGTACTGGAAAAATACTTTGGAAGATGACAGTTGATGTTACAGCCTGCCCTTCCCTAGCCAGTCATGTCAGTGAAATAAAACCCAAAACTGACTAGTATCTGTTGTTTTTAAAAAAGTCCAGTCACTGAACTGGCAGAAATGTCTGGCCTAGGGGTGGGAAATTCAAGTTACTCCAGTACTCAATTGTGTGTAGATTACTGATTGAATAGGTATGAGTAAAAACACCAATGACAAGTTAATTTTTAACTCACTGTGTGATTGAAAGAGCTGTGACGATTGGGTGTCTGGCATACCAAAAGTAAATATTTTTGTAGACATGTCATTTGTTCCCTTTTTGCTTCTGTTTTGTTTGTATTCCAGTTTTAACCCAAATCTACCTTGACCTCGGTTTACAGTAAAGTAGAAATGTTTCGTTTACTGTTCTCAAACAGTAGGCTGTTGAGAGAGGCTTTTCTCTTTTTACATTGGAAAGGTGTGTTTGGGGCTGTGTCTGTGAGAGGAACTTCAAACCCAGTGTAGCAGGCACCCTCCTGGCTGGGGAGGAGAGCACTGTGCGTCTGTGGGGGCTAAGCTTTTCCGATTGGAGATGCTCATCAGCAGGTTTTGCTGATTACAACTGATGGAAATCAGCCTTTCTTTTCAATAACGTTTTGCGTGGGTGCTCTAGGAGCAAGATTGAAATCGATTGCTTTACTTAAGGTCTGCTGTCATTGACTTCAAATTGCAGTTGGAGTTTTATATCTCTTTGATCGAGATCAGTCCGTTTTCGCAGATCTTGTTTGAGGTTGCAGGAAATCTCACTTTTTAATGTGAGATTAGACAGATTTTCCGTGTTTCTGCATTTTCCCGGGGCTGTCTGTGGGTGTCTCCTCTATCGCTGGTGCTTGGCTGGCAGCCACAGCTTGCAGGGAGGAAACCCCACAGCCGTTATGTGCCTGGAGCAGCACGAAGTGAAGCTTTCAAAGGTTGCCATGCCCTTTCCTTGCCTGTCTGATGACATTCGCTGCACCAATCCCCATCTCCTGTTCTTCTGTTGCTAGTTTTGCTCGGTTCTTCTTTAAAAAGGACCTTGAAGCGTGCAGGCTGTCTAGTTCTCTGTGTTCCTGTGCCCTGAGATTCTGTGTAGGGGGTGTTATATGAGCTGCAGGGTGGTGGGAGGTGACAGGAGCTGTGACCCAGTGAAGGGTCCCTCACTGAGAGCCCCTCTGTGCCTCTCCTGCAGCCTCTCCGTACAACCGGTGCAAGGGCAGCATCTACCTTGTGTTTGACTTCTGCGAGCATGACCTGGCTGGCCTTCTCAGCAATGCCCACGTCAAGTTCACACTGTCAGAGATCAAGAAAGTTATGCAAATGCTCCTGAATGGACTCTACTACATCCACAGGAACAAGGTAATGGGACAGACTCCTGCTGTGCTCAGAGGGTGGTTTTCCAAGCAGCAGGTGTCTTAGCACAGGCAGGAGAGAAATCCTTGTTTCCCACCTCTGCAGCCTGAGCATCGTGCTGGCCACAGGCACACAAGGAGGGCACTTTATTCACTTAACTCTTCAATGTCTGTCCTTGTACAGATCTTGCATCGAGATATGAAAGCAGCAAATGTCCTGATTACCCGGGATGGAGTCCTGAAGCTGGCAGACTTTGGGCTGGCTCGAGCTTTCAGCCTGGCTAAGAACAGCCAGCCAAACCGCTACACCAACCGCGTGGTGACCCTGTGGTATCGGCCCCCAGAGCTGCTCCTAGGTAGGAGGAGCCCTAGGTGGGCTCTGCCGGCTTCCTGCCCCTTCTCGGCCCTCTGGGAGACTAACTCGGCATCTCCGTTTAGGGGAGCGCGACTACGGCCCCCCCATTGATCTCTGGGGCGCAGGCTGCATCATGGCAGAGATGTGGACCCGCAGCCCCATCATGCAGGGGAACACAGAGCAGCACCAGCTCACCCTCATCAGCCAACTCTGCGGATCCATCACACCAGAGGTGAGGGCGAGAGTGGGGATGAGCTGTGGAGAGCAGAGTGTGGGCAGAGTCTGGGACCAGGCACTCCAGCCTCTTCCCTGCCCTGTGTGCTGGCTGCTGTATGCTCCCAGCAGTGGAGTGTGCCTGCTGCTGGCAGGGAGGCTGGAGAATCTTCTAGCCTGTGTTTTGGAGTTGTCTCTCAGACAAACACCCTCAATTTCTGCTTAAAGAAGAGTGGGCTTTTTTATTCTCAGGTGTTTTGCACTGGTCACCTTGAAAAGCCTCTTGAATTCTGTCTTGTGATTTGCAGCCTCAGCTCTGGTGTGAGCACCCAGCCCTTCTCAGCTCCTCCTTTATCAGCAGCTCGTCCTGCCCTCTTGTGGGGAGCAAGCTGAGGGATCTCAGTCCTGACTGGGATCTGTGGGATGTGCTGGCATCTGCAGAGTCCTCATCCTGCTGTCACAGTCATTACATAAATATACTGAGGGCGCTTTCTTTGGCGTGTAGCTACCTGCTGTGGTCTCTCCCAGATCGAGATAAGTGCTGGTGATTGCAGCAGGCTTTGCTTTCTAAGGATAAAAGGTGCCACATCCAGGTGATTATTTAGCAATTAGTTTTGTCACTTTATCTTTCTGGATGTGGTAGCTGGCCTGAACCGTGCTCTCTAGTAGTTCTTTCATGGGTGAACCAGAAATCCTTGAGCATCGTTTCCACACCAGGAAGACTGTCCTGACTTGTCCACATTCTCCAGGCATTAGCGCAGCTTTTAGTGCCTCTTTGTTGCTGTGAGAACAACGTCTGCCAGCTTGGAGGTTATAAAATAGAATTGTTATTTTGGTTTGCCTGAGGGTGTTTGAATCAAAAATGGCTTGCCCTTTCCATAACTATTTCTCGCCAACCCCTTTTCCTGCCCCTTGCCAGGTTTGGCCGAACGTGGATAAGTACGAGCTGTACGAGAAGCTGGATCTCCCCAAGGGGCAGAAGCGGAAGGTGAAGGATCGCCTCAAGGCCTACGTCAAAGACCCCTACGCGCTCGACCTCATCGACAAGCTGCTGGTGCTGGATCCCGGCCAGCGCATCGACAGCGACGACGCCCTGAACCACGACTTCTTCTGGTCAGACCCCATGCCCTCAGACCTCAAGAACATGCTGTCCACCCACAACCAGTCCATGTTTGAGTACCTGGCCCCACCACGCAGGAGGGGTGGGCACATGCCGCAGCAGCCAGCGAACCAAGGCAGGAACCCAGCTGCCACCAACCAGACTGAATTCGACAGAGTGTTTTGACATCGGCGGGGTCCTGGCTGGGCTTCCCCACGTTAAGCGGAGATGTCCTGGCGAGGTTTTTTGTCTAGGAAAGGACTTTTTTTCAAGGTGAATTGACTGATGGTGTTAACGGCGTTTGGCCATCTCCTTGGCCACCGCAGAGCTGCGTGACTTGGGGAGGTGATACCTGTGAGCTCGACATTGCTTCCCTGCAGTTTCCTGTCTCAGAACCTGTTTTTGCCCCCCAAAAGTTTGTATTGGTTACATTAAACTTGCAGATCAATTGTTACGGATCTGGTGATGGAAAAAGTGTCTCCGTCCAGGCTGGGGCTCTTGGCAAACGGTGTGGGGACTGGCAGGACTGGCACTAGCTGCCCTGGGCCAAACTGGGCTCTGCTTGGACGTGTCTCAGCTCTCTTGGTCTGTTGTAGCTCCTGCATGAAGTATCCTCTGAGCGCTGAAGCACTGATGTAGGACAAGGCAGGTGCTTCTGAGTCAGCAGATGTGTCTTGGGGAAGGCAGAGTCACCCTAGACAGCATGACTAGCTCTCCCTGGAGACTGGGATCTAGCCTGAAAAAGGGCTTATTGGGCAAACCAGAGAGGTGGGTGGCAGAGCTGGATGCTCCACGTAGCCAGGATTTACAGTGGGAATTGCTGGTCTCTGTGACAGCACATGGCATCTACGCTTTCTTCATTGCAAACCATGACTGGAGACATATTGGCAACACCCAACCTGCTGCAGCCAAGCACTGCCCTGTGCCTGAGGTGAGACCTGCCCTCCTGCTGTCTGCAGGGCTTTCAGGATAGTGTGGCAGGGCTGGTCACATGGCACTAGGAGCAGAGGGACACTCATGCGTCCCCTGCTCTCTCCTGGAGCTCTTTGCATGAGAGACTAGAACAAGACTGCTGCCTCCTTTGCCTCCTGCTCGCCTGATACACTGGGGATCACCTGTGCACACCTTATGCCAGAACTTGTGAGGATCAATTCATAGAGAGCAAGTGGTCCTCCACAGCTGCTCTCTGCACAGTTTCCTGTGGCTATCAGCTGTAGCCAGCCATCTTCCCCCTGAGCCCCATGGATGCCAGGATTTCAGGATTCAATGTGTGCAGCTGGTGATAGCATTTGACTCTTGGTAACTTGTCTGTTCACAATTACTGACAAAAGTCATGTCATTGATAGTGTAAGGTCTCATGAGGAAGCGGTGGTGAGTGGGGCCATTCTCAGGATAAAAAATGGGCTTGATAAAAGACATGTGCAAGGTAACTGTCTTGGTTTGGGGCTCTGAAACAGTGTCTAGTTGGGGAGGGCTTTGTTTCTTTGGAAAAATTATCGGTTATGCAATAAGCCAGTGGACTTGTGCCATTGTGGATAAACACGGTGCTGTCCTAAAAAGCTGATGTGAACCTCCGGTCGCTGTGCTGCCTAAAGGGAAACAGCAGTGGGAGCCTGCACGACAGCACGGGGCCTTCCCCAGGGCAGTGCGGGTTCGGGCAGCCTGAGCCCCCCGTCCTGTTCCTGAGGAGCTGGGGGGCTCAGCGCCATCAGCGCTGCCGTCCATTAACACATCAGTACCGCCGCCACGAGCAGAGGAGGCAGCTGCGGGCAGCCCGGGGGCTCCGCTGGCCCCGCGCGGGGCCTGCTGAGGTCCGGGGGTCCCCGGGCCACGTGGGGCCGTGTCCCTGTGCTGACAGACTGAGCGACCTCGGCACGGGTTGTGCCTGATGCTACGTCCCGAGCGGGGCGGCCGGGACCCCGGTCCCCTCCCGAGGCGTCTCGACCTGTTCGGGGGCGGTCGCCTCGCTGCCCCTGGCAAAGATGGCGCTCCCCCTTTCCTCATGCGACGTGGCGCGCGCTGCCAGTCGCAAAGATGGCGGCGGCGGCGTCGTGAGGGGGGGGGCGGGGGGCGGAGGGGNGCGCCCCCGCCATGGACTACCAGGTACCGCGCGGGGCCGCGCACCGGGCTGGGCACAGGGCCGCGGCAGCCATGGGGCTCCGGTTCCGCGCGGGGCGGCAGACACACCTCCCCTCCCGACCCGCTCTGCCGCCGCCCGCAACCCCGGACCGTGCCGGCTGCCGCGCGCCACGTGTCCCCGCTTTCCGCTCGGGTCACCCCGCAAAGCGCGGTGTTCCGTGGCGGCAGCGGGTGAGACCGGCCTGCAGCGGCAGCCGCTCCGGTAGCCACGGCGTGTCCCGGCCGCACGCGGCTGCGCCAGGTGTCCTGGGGGTGATGGCGGTTGCCGGCGTGGAGCCCCCTCCGGGCAGGCGGGAGCGGTCCCGCTGTGCAGAGCTGGAAGCGCTGTCGGTGCCGGTGCCACTGTCTGGTGGACAGGGTCCAGCTGCCTGGGTGGAGTGTCCCTACACTGGAGACAAGGGTTGGTGCTATGCCAGGTCTCCCCTGCGGCACACGGCGGTGCAGCGCCAGGCTCGCGTCCCACTGGCGTGGGTTTGTGGGGGCTCGGTGACAATGGTGACCTCTTTGTCTCAGGTGTGCCGTGCAGGTGTAGCGTTGCTGCTTCATTAGCGGCGCTCATTAAACACCGGCAGGACGGGTGCGCGCTGGAGCGCTGCCCGCTCCCGCCGGCGGCGACCTTGTCCCACTGGGCAGCTGTGGGCGCGGGCGCTGCGCTGTCCCGTGCCCCACCGCGGGGCCAAGGGGCACCTGGGGAGGGGCGAGTAACCCCTGCCCATAAGTAGCCTCTCCCTGTGACAGGATCTGGCGCTGCCGGCACGTCCCCGCGGCACCATGGCAGAGGTGCTGCCAGCGTGGGTGACCAATGACGCCGCCGAGGGGACTGAGCCCGAAGGGGTGGGTCAGGGTGCAGCGGGCTCTGGGTAGACAGGCCCCTGGAGCTGTGGCACAGCCACAAGGCTGTTGTGATGGGCGCTATCCCGACTACCCTGGGCGTCTTTCCAGGATGCAATCCGGATGCTCAACACCCTGCAGACCAATGCCAGCTACCTGGAGCAGGTGAAGCGGGAGCGCGGTGACCCCCAGGCCCAGCTGGAAGCCATGCAGGGCTTTTTGGAGAGGAGTGGACTGAAGGTGAAGGGCTGATCCCCGTCCCTGTTCCCCCTGTCCTGTTAGGAGCGCCACCATGCTTGGCACTGGCTGCCATGGGGGTCTCACAGGGTGGTTGAACTTTTACAGGTCGAGGACCTGGATCGACTGAACATCATCCACGTCACGGGGACGAAGGGCAAGGTGAGGCGGGTGGGCGGTGCTGTGGGGGATTGGGGGGCTGAGGGGGGGCTGCTGGTGTCTGTGCCTCCATTTGCCCCTGCTCTGGAACAGGGGGGTTTAACACAGCTGTCTCCTCAGGGCTCAGCGTGTGCCTTCACTGAATGCATCCTCCGCAGCTACGGGCTGAAGACGGGCTTTTACAGGTGGGCAGGGGGCTCAGGAGGGTTTTGAAGGGCCAGTGGAGCTGTGCCTAACTCTTCCCCCTGCTCTGTACCCTCAGCTCCCCTCACCTCGTGCAGGTGCGCGAGCGGATCCGCATCAATGGGCAGCCCATCAGCAAGGACCTCTTCAACAAGTACTTCTGGCTGGTCTACAACCGCCTGGAGGAGACCAAGGTGGGGCCAGCAGGGTTTGTGGGGGTGCTCCCTCCCTTGGGTCCCCTGCTCCCAGGGTCATGTGCTCACCCTCACCCTGCTCTGCCTGGCAGGACCCAGTGCACGCCAGCATGCCGGCGTATTTCCGCTTCCTCACCATCATGGCCTTCCACGTCTTCCTGCAGGAGAAGGTCAGTGGTGGTGGCCTCCAGGTTGTGACAGAAATGTCAGGTTGGTGGAGACCTCAGGGAGAGGGGACTTGGGGCGGAATTTGTGTGGATCAGCCTGTCATGGCTGTAAACAGGGGATGGTGTGCCAGGTGGATGATCCCCCCACAAATAGGGGGTGTGCTCAGGTGGGGGTTTGGAAGGGCTGGTGGCAGGGCTGGTGGCAATTCTCCACTCACATCCCTGAATCCATGGGGACATATGCTGCTGGTGGCTCTGATGTCTCCAGTGTCCCTGTGTCCCCAGGTGGACCTGGCAGTGGTGGAAGTTGGCATTGGTGGCACCTATGACTGCACCAACATCATCAGGTAGGAGCTGGCAGGGCTGAGCCTGTCCCCCGGGCTGTCAGGGTCTGATGTCCCCACAGTGGAAGGGGGAACAGTAGGGTCACCTCCATGCTGCATCCCCAGGGCACCGGTGGTGTGTGGGGTCTCCTCCCTGGGCATCGACCACACCAGCATCCTGGGGGACACCATGGAGAAGATTGCTTGGCAGAAGGGGGGCATTTTTAAGGTAGGGAGACCTGGTCTTCTCCCTCCTCCTGTGTTTTCGGGATGTGTTTTTCATGTGTTCCCCCATGTCCCTGAGTGCCCCCGTGTTGCTAAGCACCCCTGTCCTTCCCAGCCTGGTGTGCCGGCGTTCACCGTGGCGCAGCCGGAGCGGCCGCTGGAGGTGCTGCGGGAGCGAGCCCAGGAGCGGAAGGTGAGTTGGAGGTGGGGGTGTGGGTTGGGGGTACCCCATGGCGAGGGGCTCAGCCTCCTCTCCCCGCAGTGTCCCCTCTACCTCTGCCCAGAGCTGGATGACTTCGAGGAGGGCTGCCGGGCGCTGGAGCTGGGGCTGGCAGGTGCCCACCAGCGCTCCAACGCTGCCCTGGCCTTACAGCTGGCACGGACGTGGCTGCAGCGCCGCGGCTGCCAGGGTAAGGCAGGGGGACAGGGACAGGGGGCCAGACCCCACCAGGGCCCCTGAGGTCTCAGTGGGATGCCTGTCCTGCCTAGGTCTTGGGGAGCTGAAGGAGGTGCCGCCAAGCACCGAGCTGCTGGGGAGGCCAGTGCCACTGGCCCCTGCCTTCCAGCTGACTGATGCCATGATCCAAGGTGCAGTATGACCATTGCCAGGACCCCCCCTCGCCATGTCGCAGGGCTTAGCGGGGCCATGCTGGACCCCAGCCAGTGCCATGTGTGCTGGGGGGCACAGTCTGCCCCACACTGGTTTCCTACGGGGGTACCGGTGTCAGGGAGAGTATGGGGGTCCCAGCCACGGCCTGTGTTCCCCCAGGCCTGCGGGACACAGAGTGGCTGGGCCGGACTCAGGTGCTCTCCCATGGCCCTGTGACGTGGTACCTGGACGGAGCTCACACCACCAGCAGCATCCAGGCCTGTGTCCGCTGGTTCCGCCAGGCCGCCCTCAACCAGGACAAGCCCAATGAGTAAGGAGGGGATGCAAAGGGGGGCACGCGTTGCGGGGGTGTTGTGGTGGTGCTGGAGGTCCCCTGGGGGCATGGGCCACCTGCCCTTTCTCCCTGCAGTGGTTCTGAGGTGCGTGTGCTGCTCTTCAATGCCACAGGCGACCGGGACACAGCGGCGCTGCTCAAGCTGCTGGTGGTGAGGTTTGGGGAGCACGGGGGGGGGTCACTGTGCCTGGGTTCTCTGCCAGTCCTGGGACCTGCTTTGCTGTGGGTGCAGGGAGCCACGAGGTGGAGCTGGCACCCTATCTGTCTGTCTGTCTGCCCGTCCTGCTCTCCTGGGGGTGTATTCTACTTGAACTGCTCCCTGCAGGGGTCTCACAGTCCTGGGTGCAGGGAAGGGGCGTGGATCATCCCCTGCCCCGTCCCCTGTAACCCCGCTGGTGGGACTGGCCCCAGTGGAAATCCCATCGGTGGGTCCTGAGGGTTCCCACAGAGCTGATTCCTCCTGTCTCCGCAGCCCTGTCACTTCGACTATGCTGTCTTCTGCCCCAACTTCACGGAGGTGTCGGTGGCCAACAATGCAGGTGAGTGCTGGGGAGACAGTGTCTTCCCCAGGTCCCCATCCTGATCCCTCCCCAGCTCCTCCTGCAATCCCTGACTGCTGTCCCCATCCCTCCCAGACCAGCAAAACTTCAATGTGACGCTGGAGAATGCCCTGACCCGCTGCCTGGAGAACCAGCGGACATGGACAAGGCTCCTGGAGGAGAAAGTAGGGCAGGACCCCTGGCTCCCATCTCCCCTGCGGGTGGGGGGCCTGTTGCAGCCGGCCCCCACCCGAGGCTCCCTGCTCCTGGTGCCCCCAGCCCCACGACCCCTCAATTCCCCAGCCCTCGTGTTCCCGTGCCTGGCCCAGGCACTGCGGTGGGTGGCACAGGGCCGGGACCCCCATCTGGCAGCCCCCACGGCCTCGGGGGCTCACCCCCACCCCGCAGCCAGCAGTGGGGCCGTGCTGCTGCGGGAGGCGGCCGCGGTCCGTGTCCTGGTCACCGGCAGCCTGCACTTGGTGGGGGGGGCCCTCCGGCTGCTCGACCCTGCACTGTCCCAGTAACGGGGGGACAGGGCTTTGCACCTCTGTTTACTTGAAGCAACGGTTTTGCCCCCAGTGATGCTCGGAGGCGTCTGGAGGGGAATGTGGGACCTCCCCACCCCATCCTGGCTTGGCTGTTTTCACCCCAGTGCCTTTTGCCTGTGCCCTTCCCGGGACACTGTCCATGGGGGGGTGCTCCTGGTCTCCATCCCCTCCCTAGTGAGACTGACAGGGGGGACCCCCAGGGTCTGTGGGGCTGCCCCAGGCTGTGATGAGGTCCCAGTGCCTGGTAGGTGGGAGCCTCAAGCTGTGGCAAGGCTCAGCATCAGGGCACAATTAATTTAACATAGGGAAGGTTTTTATTATTATTGATAAGAGTTTGTAACTTGGACGGGGAGCTGGGGGGAGTGGTGGGTTCTGCCCATCGTCCTGTGGGATGGCCGCAGCCTTGCACCATCCTCCACAAATAAACCTCTTGCTGCTCCCACTGCTGCCTGCTGCCTTCTTGGGGGGATGCAGGAGGGGCACGGGGGTCACCCCAAGTGCTGGGGCATGTCCAGGGGGCACCCACTTCTTCCCCCCCCATTTGATGGGGAGCCTTGTGGGAGGTTTTGGCAATAGCTGCTCTTTCTGCCTCCCCACTGCAGCGGGGGACCCCAGGGGGGTTGCAGGGTGCCCCCCCCCCAGTGTGGGCTGCCCTCGGGGGGCCAAAGCATTCACTGAATGAGTAATGGAGGCCCCCTCTGGGCTCGGCCTGAGATTTGGGGCAAAAAATCAGCTTAATGGCACTGGGGTGGGTCCCCAAGTCCGTTGGCCGGGGGCTGCGCGGGCTCGGGGGGGCCCGGGGGCGTCAGGCCATGCTGCTGGTGGAGCAGGGGGTGCTCTGGGTGCTGCCGATGCTGTGGTTGGTGCTGCTGCTCTCCGAGGCTGGTGCCGTGCTGGAAACCGGCTGCAGTTTGGAGATGGGACCTGGCTCACGCCGCCCGTCACGGGGGGACACCAAGGGGAAACCAGACTCAGGGCGAGCAGTGGTGGCCTTGGCTCGGTCCCCTGTGGCCTTCCAGCCTTCATGCACAAACCCCCACAGATCACTCCCCAGCTGGCCCCTGAGCCCCTGGGATGGAGATGAGCATGGGGCACCAGGAGCAGGAGGGAGGGCAGGTGGCAGAGGGGTCCCCAGGCAAACAGGAGGGTCCCTGAGGAGCTGTAGGCACCTGAAGCAGGGTTATTCCCCTAAAGCATTGCCAGGACTATACAGATGAGGACAATGGAGCAGACTGGTCTCTGGCTCACCTGGGGACTTTTGCCAGGAGGGAAAAATGGGCAACCCAGTAAGGGACATTCATGTGGCCCCCCCCATCCCACCACGGGGGTCCCCAGGGGTGCTGGATACTCACGGGTGTGCGAGTAGATGTACCAGAGCACTGCAGTGAGGAGTGCCCCGATGAGGAAGGCACCGAAGGTGATGCCCAGGACAGCGGCCAGCCCCAGCCCACGGTCTGTGGGAGGATGAGGCCATCAGCACTGCCACACTGGGAGGGTCCCTTTCCCACTCCCATTCCCAGCCTGACCACGTCCCTTGCCCTGAACTTACAGTTGAGTGGCCGCCAGGCATCCTTCACTGTCACCTCCAGGACCTTCTCAAAGATAGTGTCATTCTGTGGAGGTGGAGGTTGGGGTGAGAGGGGGAAGATGTGCACCCCTGCAGGATGACAGAGGTGGGGGCCCCCAGGCTCTTTGCAGACCAGGAAATGCTGCTCCTGGATAGGCTCCATCACCCAGTGGTGTGGGACAAACCCATCAGGCTGCTACTGCCGATGGGGACCGGCGTGGTGGCATCGCAGGGTGGGGAGGGGGTTACACTGACCTGCAAGCCGGCCTTGCATTTGAGGATGGCAGAGAAGGGGATGTGTCCGCCCTCAGGAATGGTGTAGGTGAAGCGGAAGCGCCAGACCTTCCTCCCGTGGCTGCTGGGGGGGCCCTCCAGCACAGCCACGCCCGCACCACGAGCCTCCCCGCCCTGCACCAGCAGCACTGGCTCCCGCCCTGAGGCCACCAGCCAGCACTCCTTCAGCTGCAGGTCGGCTGGGTGATCCATCCACCGCATGGACGCCTGCACGGGGTGGGAACGGGGCACACCATCAGGGTCACTGGCTCAGGGATGGCTGGACTGCCCCAGCCTGGACACCAGGACAGTGGCAGTACCTGCACAAAGGCCTCCTTGTTGATCTCCAGCTCCGTCTGTGGTGCCTCGAAGGCAGCGGTGGGGAAAAGGCGCAGGAAGAGCTCCCGTGGGATCTCGCACTGGAAGCCCACCTGCAAGAGGGGAGCAGCGCTAGGGGGGTGCCCAGCACCCGGCTGACAGTGACATTTGCACCTTCTCCCGCCCCTGGACATGCTGGGAAACCTGGCTCTTACCCGCACACTCCGGAGCACTGCATCCTTGGCCAGGCTGAGGATGAGCTGCGAGAAGGCAGGAAGGTTGGGTCAGTCAAGTGGGCCCCAGTGCTGGAGTCTGTTGTTGGGATGGGGTGGGATGGGATGGGATTGTCCCACCACACACTCCCCCTCCATCTCGGCCCTGGGCTGCACTATGATGTTTCCAGCCATGCAAAAGCAAGGTGATCCTGGTGGAGAAGCCTCACTGGCAATCACTGAAGCTCTCATGGGCCATCAGTGGGACCGGAGGCAACACCCCCAGCCAGCCCCCCTCTCACCTCATTGTTGGCATAGCCCCTGCCCTCCAGTGAGGTGCCACAGTGGCTGAGGGGGCTTTTCAACATGAAATGGGTGGCATTTTTCTCTGCCTGGCAGCTGATGTCCCTCAGGGTGATGTTCACCACGTCCTTGATGGGCTGGAAGGAAAGCACACTGTAGTCACCCACTGACTGGGGACAGCCCCGTGCCACCCACCCTGAACACCCAGAGGAAAAAGCGACTTCTGAGTGATTTTGGTGGACATTGGCACCCTTCTCCACCCCCCTCACCTCCAGGTAGGACCTGATGATGACGATCTCCATGGTTTCATCTGTGCACTTCCAGGGCTTGAGTGTGAGCAACACCTGGTGGGGCAAGTCTGGGGGCTGTGTGATGACAAGGGGAGTGGTGGTCACAGGCGTCTCGACCATCTCTGCAGGACAGGGAGATGGGGGGGCTGAGTGGGAGTGGTGGAACCCCCCAATCCCACACAGCCCTGGGGCACTGGGGGCCTCACCGTGCCCATGAATCTCCAGGCTGATGTGGGTGCTGGCAGGGATGGCAGAGTAGGAGGCAATGACACTGTAGTTCTTCTCAAAGGCCTTAGCAATGAGGTCCTGCTCTGTGTCAGGCAGGAGCACCCCAGGGACCAGCATCGGGAATGAGGACACCTTGTAACTTCCAGAGACCTGCAGTGAGGAGGAAAGGGGGGAAGAATAGTGGGGCTGAGTGGAGACAGGGACAGCTGGGGGTGCACAAGGCAGGGTTCATCCCAGTAATGAGGGCTTGCAGCAAGGGGACTGCCACTTGGCCATGTCTAGTATCTTCAGATGCCCTCCTGCCACCCTCCCCATGACACCAGTGTCTCCTGGGCACCTGGCAGACCCCTTGGTGGGGGTGGTGGGGAAGACACGTTCTTCTCCGCATACCATTAATTGGATGCTGCACTTTGAGGAGAGGGACCAGGTGAAGTTGGCTTTGCTCTGCAGGACAAGGATCTGGTTGTCAGCAGATTTCCCAGGACAGCTCAGAGACAGGTTCACCTCTGTGATGGGGGAGCTGCAAAACCACAAGACCCCCCTTCTCAGCATTCCATACCAACTGGTCCCACATCCAACTCAGGATGTGGGGTTCTGTCTTTGAGACACCCCAACACCTTCCCAAGCATCTCCAAGCATATCCCACTGCCTGTCCCACCCCTGGGGTCCCACTGCTGGCACTCTGGTACCTGGGATCCGACTGCAGATGGATGATGTGAGCGGCCCTGGTGCTCTGGGCATCACTGCGTGAGCAGCCCTTCACCCCATGGAAGAAGACCTCAGTCTCAAGGTGCAGAATGGCATTGAAGTGTTCCTGGGGAATACATTCTGGAGGGCTGTGGGCATCTGTGTAGGCGGCAGAGTCATCAAAGTCAAATTGGGCTCAGTGGGTGGGGAGATGCTCAGGGCCAGGGGCATCAGTCCCCATGGCATCTCCCTGGGGAAGGTACTTTGCTCCAGGAAGTTGTCACCCTTCTGGAACAGGAAGACCATTCCTGCCCGCTCCAGCCCCCCCAGTGCTAGCCCCAGCCCCACACACCTTCTCCCAGGTGGAGCTTGATCCTGCGGGGGTCCTGCAGCTCACTGTAGGATGTGATGCCCCCATAGTTAGTCTGAACCCAGTCCAGCAGCTTCTCCTCATTGGACACCATGGATAGCTCAGGGTTTGGTGCTCTGATGGTCTCCGGGCTGAGGTGGGCATCCTGTGGGCCAAGTGACAGCCTAAGCCAGGGTGAGAGGCAAGGAGCATCCCTCCCTTGCGCAGGCTGGCATGGGGAAAGCAAGGAAAAACTTCCCCCCCAGTGTGCAGGATACAAATGTGAACCTAAACCAGGCGAGTGTCCCTGGAGCCTGGGCTGGGGGTCATCCTGGATGAACGGGGCTTTTTGGGGCCATAAGCCGCGAGCAGCGAGAGTGGCCGGCGGCACACGGAGGGCTCAGCCCACTTTATTATTAGCCACAAACAAAGCAGGAGGTTTATTTTGCTAACAAAGCGCCCGACCCCGGCTCAGCTCGCTGGAGCCAAACCCCATCCCTGACCTTCCTCCCGCCGGCCGGAGGAAATGGGAGCTTTTTCCAGCCCTGTGCGTCATTCCCTGCCTGGCCAGCCCAGTGCTCAGCGCCGCCAGCAATGGTCAGGAGCGTCCCCTCCTCCCTGAGGTACCACAAGCATCATGTCTGGTGATTGGGGGGACCAGTCTCCATCAGTGACCCTCTTAAACATCCCCATGGGTGGACTGAGCCCTGCTGCCCCCCAGGATTGCTCCCGTTGTAGGGCTGTGGCACTCACGGTGTGGATGATCAGGTTTGAGCACGGGGAGGTGATGGTGGCAAAGCAGCGTGTGCAGAGGAGGATGAGCACTGCTGGCCGGCTGCAGGCATCAGCTCGTGGAGTGACTGTCACCATCAGAGGGACAGGAGAGTCCTGGGGTGGAGGAGGAAAGTGTCACCACTGTGGCCACCAAGCCCCGGCTGCTGTCACTTTCCTGGCTGCCCTCAGGCAGAGAGAGGGGAGCCAGAGGGAACAGGGAGAGACCTCAGGCTGGCCCTGAGGATGAGCCATGCAAGAGGCAGCCATGACTGGGTTTAGGGGGCAGGGATGCCACATGAGTGTGTACCTAGACAGGTGGGGCAAACACCCGCTGGCTACCCTAAGCAAGGGACCAGCGGTATGCCCACACTGGTGTCCAGGAGACCCCACATAGTGGGGTCTAGGCACCCCCTTCTTAGGGACCAGGGCATCCTTGAGTTAGAGACTAAGTAATCTCTGCACTGGGTACAAGAGTGTCACCCCACTGTGGACTGGGGTATCCCCACACTGCTGAGGACTGGAGCATCCTTACACTGAACCAGGGAATCCCCACTCCGGGCACCAGAGCATCCTCATTGTAGGTACTGGGGTATCTCCCACTGAAGAATCCCCATCCTGGGCACTGGGACATCCCCCTGGCAGGTTTCCCAGCCCCATCCCGGCACTGCGCAGCCGCTCCAGGCTCAGGTGCGTCCGTACGGGTGTGCAGGGATGCCTGGGCACAGTGGTGGCGCACACCATTCCTCGTGGCTAGCACTGCCTGGTTGCCTCTAGCCGGAAATCCGGATGGGGAAGTCAAAACTCCAGGCGCTAAGTTTGGCAACTGCTGTCTGAATAACGACTGGCAAAGTTCTGAGCCAGGCAGCGGGCAGGGAAAACCAGCCGGGGACCGGGCGGGTGGAAGCTGTTGCCAGTGCCGTGCACAGGGCTGGCGGGATGAAGCCATGGGCATCCCAGCCTGGCCATTGCCCCGTGGCAAGCGTGGGTGGCCAGGGACCCCGGGTGGCCCCGAGCGTCGGGGAGGAGCTGGCGGCTGTTTTTCCTGCCGCGTGTTTTGTGGCGCTCCATTGTTTGGCTGCGCGAGTGGCGGGGGNCCCCCCCCCCCCTTTTTGGGTTTTTTTTTTTTTTTTTTTTTTTTTTTTTTTTTTTTTTTTTTTTGCATCGTGGGGATCTGCTTATAGAAAGTAGTTTCCAGTAATTCTTCTATAAGTGGAGCCGCGTCCCTGCCCAGTTTCCCCTGCGCGCCGTGGGGCTCAGTGCCGCAGCCGTGACATCAGTGTGCGTCCCCTGCTGCCGCTGATGACAGCCCCGGGGCACCCCCGGCCCTGGCACTCATCCAGGATGCCAAGGCCAGGTCACACCAGGCTAGGCCAGAGGGGTCCTTGCAAAACCGAGCCTCCCCAGCACCTCGTGCCCTGGCTCCCCCTCTGCTCCGAAAGCAGAACTGGGAGAGCTGGGAGGTGGCAGGGAGGGGGGAGCGTGGCGCCGGGTGGCCCAGGGCTGGGCCAAAATCGGGTGCTGGGCCCCAGCCAGGGCGAGGGAAGCCGGGCTGTCCTGCAGAGCTGCCATACAAACCCGTGTGCTGGTGCAAACCCACCCAACGGTGCCAGCCAGCACCAGCACCAGCCCTGACACCACCCTGCACTGTCCTTGCCCCAAAGCACCCGCAGTGCGGTTGTCACCCCGCAGCATGGCCATGCCAACATCGGCAGACAGGTTTCTGCTCGCTTGGACACTTTAAAATGATGTGCCTCCTTCATCCCCTCCAGTCTTTCCTCCATCCCTCTCTTCTAACCTCCTTCCATCTCTTCCTCCATCCTTTCCTCCATTCTGCCTTCCATTGCTTCCCCCCTTCCACTTTCCCTCCCTCCCTCCCTCCCTCCCCAGTGTGGTCACCACTGGGTACCTATGGCTCTGCCCAGCTCCTGAGCCAGAACCTTCTTCCCAGGTAAATGGAGTGTCCTGAGGTGTCCAGCTCAAGAATATCTGCCTTGGCAGCATGGGCTATTAAAAAATTTGCCTCTAAAGTCTTTGCATTCCCATCAGGGGAAGAGATGCCCAAGGCTGTGCTTGGAGGAGAAGCTTGGACAAGGTGCCATGGAGGAGATTAATCCAGGTCCTTTCACTGCTCCTTAATTAGAGGAAGGTTTTCACAGCTGGGACACACTGCCTGCTGAGATCAGTGACAGGGCGACAGTGCTGTGGCGACAGTGTGAAATGACAGTACACTGTTCTGTGGGGATGCACTGGGACCCCTCTTGCTCACCTCGGACCTCTTGACGCTGAGGACATGGACTTCATGGCTAGTGTTCATCGAGCTGCTGCTGACGCAGCCCCATGGCACCGTGCTGGTGGCATAGGAGAGAGTGATGGGTGGCTCCGCTGTCACCGGCTGCAGGTCACAGCCCTTGGCTCTCCCGGGGTCTGGGCGGAAAACAAGAAACTGTCAGTCCCCGCCGCACGGACGTGAGGTGACACAACACGGGGGGACACGATGCAGGAGGGGGCTGAATGTGTCTGCCAGCTCCGGCACTGCCCCTTCAGCCTCAGCCCCCAGACCGGCGTCAGCACGGCCCCACCGCCGGCACAGCACCCCCGGGACCATCAGCTACGTGTCCGCTCGGGGCCCGTCTGCCACCGCCAGCCCCCTCCGCAATCACGTTAATGACCCTTGGATCCGGGCTGGAAAAATCCACTGTCCCTGCTCGGCACTGCCGCGTGCCAAAACTCGCACCCAGCCGCCCCGAAGGCTGGGGCGGTGGCGGAAACCCCCCCGCATTCCCCTGCCGCAGGAAAGTGGGAAGCGCAGGTATGGAAATGGCTGTAAAGCTCATCCTCCGCGGGCGCTGAGGCGTGAGCTTTGCCCCATCCCAAAGCCCCCGGCGGCGCGCGGCGAGCGGGGCCGGCCGGCGGCTGCCAAGGGAAATCCTGAGCGCAAACAGCCATTTGAAGGCCTGATCCTGTAAATCCCCACGCGCCTCGACAGTTTCCTCTGCCTCAGGCAGCCCTGCTGTGGCCGGGCTGTCCTCAGCTTGGCCCCGAGGAACCGTCTGCATCCATAGGTGCTCCCTTCCGGGGGGCCGGGCAGGACAGACCCCCGTGGTCACATCTGGGGGCTTTCGATGGGGAGACAGTGCCTTGGATGCTGTGTTTCCCTTGGAGGTGGCCACCGAGCTCTATTCCTTCCCAGTCCAATTTTTCCCATCCCTAGTGGCTCCAGCCAATGCACCGGGAGGGGGCTGGACCGCACTCCAAGCCCACCCAGCCACCCCCACCGGGACTGGGCTAGAGGGTGTGATGTTCCAGGCCGCTGAGTTTCTGGGACGCAGCACCCGGCAAAGGGCCATTCGTTCCAAATCGTGCCCATCATGGTGTCCCTGACCTGCGTCTCACCGTAGGGGTGGCCCGGCTGTGGCGGCGGGGTCACGGCACGACCCCCGGTGACGCTGCCGTGGGCCCACTTATTGTCCGGCGCTTCCTCCCCCCAGCGTGGCGGCCGCGCGGCCGGCAGCATCGGGAGGAAGATAAACAGCCGCTTATCTGGGCGCCACAGGCTGTGTCCCTCTTCCCTTCCACTCCTGCCCTGACGGCCCCGGGCACGGCCGCTTGGCCCCGGCACTGCCGGGCAGAGGACGGGCAGCTCGTCGCTCCTCGGACAGCATCCTGCTGGGAGGTCAGGCAGGGCTGGGGGCCGGGCTGGGCTCGCCCCTGGCGGGGCAGGGATGCCAGTGGAGGGGATGCGGGGCAGCGGTGCCAGTCGGGCACTGTCTGTCCCTGGGGAAGGCAGCGGGCTCCAGCATTATGTCAGGATCAGATAACGGGGCTCAGCTGGGCCGCCGGGGCGATCAGATAAGGGCACTGTTATTTTTGTACTCCAGGAAAAGGAAAAAAAAATATTAAAAGGAAGAAAGAAAGAAAATCCACTTTATGTTTTTCCAACCTGCACTCTCCCTTGCTTTGGTGCCGCTGAGATAGGGAAAACAGGGATGGTCCCACTGTGGCTGCCCCGTGGGTCAGGGGCTGGGGGTGCAGTTCCTGGCATTTTGGGAGCACGTGAAAGACCTAGCAGAAAGCAACGTTGGGGTGTGGGCTGCAGAGCAATGGTGGCTCTGATGGTGCAGGATGCCCATGGACGGGCAGTGCCACTTTGGCATCCTTGTATCTGGCAGTGTTGCCTTGGCACTTGTGCAATGAGCTGATCCAGGACAGGAATGGGGATGGAACCTGCACTGAGAGGGAACTGTGATCCTCTGAGCCACTGCGGCTGTTGGACCACGCTGAGGTGGCATCGGGGGTCGGATGATGGGGTGGATGGGTCCAGGCGTCGGGCCTGACACAAACCACATTATTCCTGCCACTCTCTAAGTCAGACAGTTGCCAAGAAGTCTCTCCTCAGAGCTGGGAGGGGTGACCCAGCACCATGCTCACCCCATGGGGAGCAGTGCTTGCCCCTGTCGAGAGGGCAAAAAGTCCCCCACCTCTGGAAGCTGGCTGTGTCTGTGAGACACCTTGACACTGCAACCACCAAGAGTACCCCAGTCCCAGATCACTGCACCCACCATGGACATCCCAGTCCCATAGCACCGTGCCCACTGTGGGCATCCCAGTCCTGTAGCACTGCACCTGCTGTGGGCACTCCCAGCTCCAGAGGTTCCTGTGAGGAAGAAGCAGCAGCTGGACAGGATGAGTAGCACAGGTAGGCAGGATGGGGGCCTTGAGTCACAGTTACGCAGGACACGGACCATATATACATATACCACAGCTACATAGGACAGTGACAATACGGCACAGTCATATAGGATGGGGTCCATATAGCACAGCTGCGTAGGTTAGGGGTGGTATGGCCAGAGGAGACGGTCTGTTTATATGGCAGAGTGACACAGGACAGGGGCCACGCAGACACGTACAATAGGGACCGTATAGCTCCATTAGAGAGCACAGGGACTGTGTGCCACAGCTGTGTGGGATAGGGATCGTACAGCACAGATAAATAGGACAGGGACCACAGGAACAGGCGCTCAGGGTGGGGACCATATGGCTCAGCTATGTGGGACTCAGCCCATGCAGCACGGCCCTGTTAGGGCATGTATGGCACAGCCGTATAGGGTGGAGACTGCTGGGGACAAACACAGAGGCCATGGCACCGCTACATAGGACACAGGTGACATTGAACAGCTGTGTAGGATGGGGACCAGATGGCACAGCTGTGTGGTATAGGAACTATACAGCAGAGACAGGGAGGACAAGGCCTCTGTGGCACAACGACACAGGATGTGGAGCATATGGCATGGTTATAGGATGGGGACTGTACAAGAAAGCTACAGAGGACACAGACCTTACTGCACATCTACATAGGATAGGGACACCACGGCACTGCCATAGGGCAGGGGCTGTGGCACAGCTGTAGGATGGGCGCCAAGCCTCACAATTATCCAGGACACAGGACTTACTGTATGTCTACAAGGATGGAAACTGTATGGCACAACTATAGGGGACATGGCTCACACGGCACAGCCTCACCGGACAGGGACTCTCTGGCACAGCCACCAGACAGGGTTGTGATGTAAGAGAGTGGGTATCAAGCCTGGCAGTGGGGCCGCCCCAGCTCCACCCATGAGCACTGGCCCCTGAGGTGACCAGCAGGGACCAACCCAGCCAGGACACTCAGCGCTGCTGGCCCCAGCCTCTCCGGGCGGCTGCTGCCTTCCCAGTTCCCTTCCCCTCTGCCAGCGGACTATGTCCCTGAGTCCCCCAGCTCCCTGTCCCCCAGCTCCATCAGCACTGGCTTCCCTCCTTGAAACTCCCCCTGTGGCTTTGCAGGGACCTTGGGGTGGCTCCGACTGCTCTGGAGGCATCTAAGCCCCCAACTCCCATTTGAGGCTTTAAGGGTTTTCTCCCATTTCTCGCCCCCAGCCCTACCCCCACATCCCATGTGAGGCTTTGAGGGTTTTTTCCCATTTCTCGGCACCATCTCCTGGTCAACCCCTCCATACTCCGTGGTGACGAGAAGCCACCAAAGCCACCCCAGACCCCCCGTGTGCCACCGTCTTGGCCAGGACTCAGCCACGGCGTCTTCAACACCTCCCGCGCCCCAGTGACGCAGCCGGGATTTCGGGGGTCCCAGGGAGTGGCAGGGCTGTGCTGTGTGTGTTCCGGGAATCGGGGTGGGTTTGTCCCTTCCCACATCGAGGCTGCTCCCCAAAACCTCTTCTCCCGGGAGGTTCCCGGGGGTGACAATCACTGCCTGTGCGGGCACAGCCGGGACCCCCTTTGGCCACCGATCCGGAGTCGCCGGCGGGTCCCGCCGCGGCGGCTGTCCCGTCCCGGGGGTTCAGTCCCGCTGTCCCATCCCGCGGGTCTCATCCCCGGGGTCCGGTTCCCTGGTGCCCCCCGTCCCCACTCACCCGGGCGGCCGAGCAGCGCCAGGAGCAGCGCCAGGAGCGGGACGGAGCGGGGGCCCATGTCCGCCGGCGGCCGCTCCCCGGGAGCCAGCGCCGAGTGCGGGCGGCGGCAGCGGCAGGAAACCGACTCCCTTCGGAGGAGGGTCCGCGGCGGAGGAAATGCCGCTGGCGGCGCTGGGGCCGGGCCGGCGGGACCGGGGGGCGGAGAGGATGGACACCCCCTCCCCCGAGGGGGCCGTGCCTCAGTTTCCCTACAGCGGCGTGCGGGGCTGCACCTCCGGAGGGGCGCACCGGAGCTGCCCGGGGAGGGGGAGGGCACTGGTACCCGGGGTAGGTGCCCCCAGGGCCTCCCAGGGGTGGCACTAGTGAGTGGAGGGGTTGGACACAGGGGTTCTGGTGCGGTCCACCCACCAAAATTATTCCCGAGCTGCACCCAGTGATGGGGATGGGGGGCTGCCCCAGGCGATGGGGAAGGGGCTGCTCCCGACATTCAGCCCACAATGCTCCCAGCCAGCACCCTAGCAGGGTCACATGTCTCAGGCTGGTGGCTGCCCCATGGCCCTGGACGCCCACTCTGGTGGGCAGGTGGGAGCCCCCGAGCACTACTGCCTTGCCTGGACCCTTGGCCAGGCCACAGATGGGGCTGCCCGGACACCCCGACCTGGCGGGTGGGCTTGGGGTCAGGAGATCCCTTGGGACAAGGGGCCCTGGGTGAGGGAGTCACGGGCAAGAGGGTCACAGCTGAGCGCCGCCGAAGGGGCACCAGGGACCCTCTTCTGCACTCCTGCCCCATTCCTCCCTGCTGGCCGAGGCGAGAGCCCTCACACAGCTGTCAGTGGGGCTGGGACCCTCTGATACTCTGGGACCTCTGGGACTACGCCGTGGGTGGGCGCAGGTCACCTGGGGTGGTTTTCATCTCGACTCATGGTTCACGGTCTTGGGGACAGAATAGAAATGTGTCAGGGAAGTCAGCGACGCCTGTCCCCAGCAGCCAGGATGTCCCCGGAGATGTCCGTGACCCGGGGTGAGCAGCAACCATCTCCCATGACAGAGCACTGCCATCTCCTGGGGATCGCGGGGACGGGTGCTCACCCGGGCATGGTGACAGCGATGGGAACCGGGACCCGGCACAGGATCCTGCGGCTCCCTCGCACCCCTCTCCCCACGGTGACACCGCAGGACAACGACCAAGAGACCCTCGGTGATGGACACTGGATGATGTCGGTGTCCCGACACTGTCATCACTGTGGGACATCATCCAAAACATCATCGCTGTCCCTCGGTGATGGATGGTGGCAGCCACAGTGTGACAGGAGGAGGGTGGCCGTGGCTGTGGTGTGGCCACATGTGCAGTCCCCCGGACCCCATTCGGCCCAGCATCTTCCCCCTCACAGCATATGGGACGGCCTTGTGATTTCAAACCAGAGGAGAAGCATCTAAACCCCAACATCGAGCACTCACGTCCGTACTGGGGAGCAGGGCAGGGTCCCTGTCCCACTCCCTGCCCAAGTAACCACCTGGGGAAACTGAGGCACACTCACAGCACACCCACAGAGGGCTGGAGGCACAAGAGACACGGGTCTCCCCACTCCCCAGCTTTAGGCCACGGTGTCCCAAACCACACGACCCCTCTGTCGCCTTGTCTCCGCCAGCACGAGGCAAGCACTCGCCATCCCCAGCCTGGATCGTTGTCCTGGCAGTGTCCCAGCCCCGGCCGGATGGCTGCATCCTATCCTTCCTGCCCGCCTGCCGGTCCGCTGTGCCCTGGGCTCTGCCGGTGGCTCGTGGCCCCCCGAGCACAGGGCTGACGTTGGGCTGACTGGTGAGTTTGGGTTTTCGTCTTGGGGAGTTTTGTTTTTTCCCTGCTGGCTTCCTTTCTCCGCTCTTACTCCTTGGCCTCGTGGCCTTGGCTGACCCCAGTGCTGCCGCCCCTCCTGCCCTCCCAGCCCCCTGGCTCCGTGCCCAGCTCCCAGCAGCCCAAAAGTAAGTGGTGGGGGGCCCTGTTGGGGTTGCAGCTCTGCTACCTCCTGCCCTCACTGTGGCTGGGTAAACCCCATCCCCAAGCTCCACCGCAGCCCCTCTGCTGTGGCATTGTGCCTGTGTGGCTCTGTGGGTGCTGGGGAGCCCCCACATCCCCTGTTCCCCACACCAGCACCCCCAGCTGCCTGTCTGTTGGGGTCCTGTGACTCACCACCATGAGGGCACCCACCCAGTCCCCCAGCCAGGACACCCAGCCTTGTGGCTGGGCTCATCTGGGTGTTCCCAGAGCATTCCTTATCCCCTGGGGTCAGGGCTGAGCAGTGAGTATCCAGGCAGAGAGCGTCCAGGCCCAGCAGGACAGGGAGCACCCCACTCCAGGGCATTGTGCCACCACAAACCATCAGTGCAGCCGCTGCGTACCCCAAAAATCCCTGACAGCCAACAGAAACAAGGAAATGCCAAGGCATGAAAGTGGTGGAAATCCCCATCCCAAATCCGGTCGCCTCCGGCCCCTGGCAGCCAGTGGGAGAGCTGAGAGGAAGGGACGCATGTGCAGGACACGACTCAGATGCTGCCTGTGTGTCCGGACACACGCCCAGAGCACGAGGGGGTTCAGCAATCGGGACAGAATGAGGGTGGCCGGGACTGGCCGGAGGATGCAGGCACGGGCTCCCCACAGGCCACGGACTGGGAAGTCGGGGCGAGCGGCCGGGATGGGACGCTCCCTCCCTTCCTCTGAGCGCAGCATCCCGCTGCCCCGGTGGGATAAACACCCGCTTCCTGCCCTTAATCAGCTCCAGAGGGGCTGGGGGGGGGACAGAGGGGGAGGGAAAAAGAAAAAAAAAACAACCTCTGGAAAGAAAAACTCATTTCCTGCGACAGAAGAAAAAGATAAAGTCTGGATTCATTAAAGTGAACTTTACTGGGGAGAGACGGGAAAGAGCCAAACACAATGTCCTTGAAATTTCCTCCACACGGCTCCGTCCACGAAAACAGGATAAAGCCGCTTCCGCTGTCTCTGCTGGAGTGCGCTGGGGGGAATCGGGGCCGGGGGCTCGGTTACAGGCAGTCGAGGTGGGTGCAGACCTGCTGGAAGACCTCCTCCACAGAGCCCTCGGCGTTGAGCTGGGTACAGAAGGGTTAGCTGGGGGACTCGCCTGAGGGCTCTCATCCGAGAGAAACTGGAACTCTCCCAAGGATGCATTTTGGCCACGGGTGAAGAGATCAGGGCTCATTTAGGGCAAAGGGGTGCAAGCCATCCTTGGAGGGGGTCATGTTGGGAATGAGAGGAGTCAGGCCCACCCCAAACTAGGCAGGATTGAGTTTTCCTGCTTCCCTCATCATCCCCATCCATCACTTCCCCTCCCCTGGGACACAAGCCCCAAGCCGTGAGGCTGGAGGGCGCTGGCATCGGCCACATTCCCGCTTACCTGGCGCACGATGCCTCTGCTCTTGTAGAAGGCAATGACAGGCTCAGTGGCCTTGTAGTAAGTCTCCAAACGCTTCTTGATGGTCTCCTCATTGTCATCCACCCTCCCGCTGGTCTCGCCTCGCTTCAGCAGGCGTTTCACCATTGTGTCCTTCCCCGCATCCACGTAGAGCAGCAGCGTGGGGGGAGCGATCTGTGGGCAGAGGGGACATGGCTGTCACCACACTGAGTCGGTGTGGGTCTGGTTTGGTTTGGGGGCATGGTGGGGGTCAGCATGAGGGTCACAGGTCCCCACTCCACCCTCTGCATCCCTCCACAGGGGTCTGGGGGCCACCAGGACACAGAGATGTCCCCATTACATCTTCTGCCTCCCTCCGGTTTGGTCTGGGAGCCCACCAGGACATTGTTCCAGTGGCCTCTAGGGCCATGTAGAGGGAGGCAAAGGGACACTGCGGCCAAGCCCTGGCTCTCTGCCATCACCATCATGTCAGCACTGCTGTCACGCTCTGTCAGCCTGAGGACACCCTGGTCCCTCCCACTGTGCTCTGGGCACAGGCTGTCCCCGAGGCAGGGGGACCCGCTGCCCAGTTTAGACCCTTCTGGGATGTGATCTCGGCTGGGATGGGGAGGCCGGGCTGCTGCTGGATTGAGTCCCTGTGCTAAGCTGGTGTGTGGCACGGCCCAGCATAGCACAGCACCAGTCCTCACCTTCTTCTCAAACTCCTCTCCCTGCTTCACCTCGCGGGGGTATCCATCGATCAGGAAGCCCTTGGACACATCTGCTTTGGCCACCATGGCATCCCGCAGCATGTCCAGCACCGTGTCCTGGAGGGGGGAGGACAGAGCTGCTACAGCTGACATGGGACAATGTGACTCCCACCCAGCATCCCCAATGCCTTCTGCAAACCCCACCCTGGGATGGCAGGGCCAGAGATGCCTGAGCCGTGTGCCAACCTCGACTGTGGTATCTGGTGTCCCCACTGACACCCCTGCACACCCCACCACGTGGCAGTTGGTGGCTGGTGGGGACTTACCAGGGGCACCAGCTCTCCCTTCTCCATGATGGCCTGCAGCTTCTTGCCCCGCTCCGAGCCCGAGCTGACCTCTGCCCGCAGCAGGTCCCCCGTGGAGAGGTGGGTGTAGCCATACTTCTGCACGATCTTCTCACACTGTGTCCCCTTCCCCGAGCCGGGGCCACCTGCAAGGAACACGTGTGCCCCAAGCCATGGGTAAGGAGAGGGAGTGGTACGTGGGAGCAGCAGCACAGACACGCAGGAGTCCTCAGAGCTCAGTGACATGTCAGTTGGTGTCCCCAAGCCCAGCACCAAGTGGATGGACAGAGCTCCTCCTGAGGCTGCCCAAGAGCTTGGGGTTGGCATGGGCTGCTGGGAATTGGCATATGGGCACCACAGCCTGATGGCACCCAGGGCATCACCACCCAGGGTTTTGTCACATTACCTCCCAGGGTTTGTTGTCGCATCAACCCCCAGTGGTTGACTGTCACATCACCCCAGATGCTGCCACCCCATGCCTGGCCAGAGGTGCCCTCCTGGTCCCAGCATACCCCATGTGGCCTTGAGGAGTCAAGCTGGAGCCATGGCCATCCCACAGTGCCTGGCAATAGCCCAGTCTCAGCCTCCAGCCCTGTTTCCCCAGCCTAGAGGTACAGGGAAAAAGCCTGGGCTGACCCCACCAGTGACAAGACCTGGACACAGACTTACCCACCACAAAGATGATTTTGTGCTGCTTGAGCTTTTCTGGAAAAGAGAAAGGAAAAAAAATAATTATCAAAAGGCAAGAGGTCCATCGAGGAGTGAGGTGTCCCCAGGGGGTGCCAAATCCAGGGCAGGCATCCCTGGGGATAGAGGGGACCGATCCAGGAGAGTCCTGGGGGGAAGATGGAGAGGGAAGCAGACGTGTGTCCTGGTCACCTGGGCAGGTTGGGATGTCTGGCCACATCTGAGCACAAAGACCCCATGGCACCTCGGCCATGGGGCTGGAATTCCAGTGCCACGTGGTGTCCCAGAGGTGGTCATTGTCCACGGCTCCACCGCAGGCAGGGACTGGCCTCATCCATCCCTGTGGCCGGCTTCTCACCCCGCTGGGCTAACTGGGGCCATGGCAGGCTCAGCTTGGCACGGCCACCTCGAGCACCTGGCACAACCCCGGCAGTCCCTGGACCCAGCATCGGGCCCTGGACTTGGTGGCCGATGTGCAAGTGGCACTGACAGCCACGTCCCCTGCCCAGCACCCTGGCACAGGGTTCTCACCACCTGTGGGAGCCGTGCTGTGGGGTGATGCCAGGGGGTGATGCCGAGGGGGAAGCAGAGCTAAAAATAAAGTTGAGCTGCTCTGGGGCCACTTTCCCATCTCCTGATTACAGCTAGATGAAATTTCAACTCCTTGGCACCCAGCACTCCCCAGGGCTGGGGATGGAGCCAAGTGTCTGGCAGGGACCAATGGGATGTGGGGCATGTGGGGGGGCTGGAGGGACATTGGGGGATGGACAGAAGAGAGGGAGGCAAGGATGCAGGGGGAACCAAGGGGATGGATGCAGGAGGGACCAAAGGGGATGGATAAAAGAGGGACAGGGACATGCAGAGGGGATGGATGCAGGGGGGATGAAGGGGATTTATTCCAGCAGGGATTGATGCAGGGGCAACCAAGGATATGGATACCAGGGAGACAGGGAGATCAGAGGGAATGGATGCAGGGGACACTGAGGGGATGGATGCAGTTGGAATACATGCAGGGAGATGGATCACTCACCTGACGACATGCTGCTGTGGTCCAGGCACAGAAGCAGTTAAGGCTGCCAGGAAAGAGCAAGATAAACAACTCAGCACATCAGGTCACCAAATGTCTGGGGAGGAAAAGGGTCTCCCTTTTTGTCCATGATGGTGCCCAGCTCCAAGGCCAGGCTGGGGGGATGGGACGGGAGACACAAGTCCTGGCTCGGCCCTGGAATAGGGAGCTGAGGGATCTCTGCTTCTGCGGCCATCACTCACCTGGTTCCCAGCAGTCACCCTCCGCATCCGGCTGCGGTAAGGGCATCCCCATGCCGGGTGACGCGTGGTGACGTTGCCGGCTTCCTCCCCTGCCCTGCCCACATCCCAATGCCTGCGGTGCTGCCCGACAGCAGGAAACCCGCTTGGGATGCCCGGTGCCACCACAACACCGAGTGATGGAGGCAGCACCCCCAGCTCCCCACGGGCTGGTTTTAGGGGGGTGTCCTAAGGAGGGGGTTGCAGCACCCCACTGCACCCCCCCAGGACCTCGAGGGCGTGTTTGGCCACCCCGCCTGCCCACACCCAGCCCCGCAGCACCCGACCTGCTTGGCCACAGTGCGTCACCCCAAACCGGCTGGACGGGGTGCAGGGACGGGGCATCCCGTGGCCAGAGGAGCCCGCAGCCGCTGACAGGTCGTGTTACAGCCTCGAAAGGGCAGGGGCTAAGAATGGCCGGACTGAAACCGGCACCGGGTCACATCCAACCAGGGCTGCGGGGACAAAGTCCTGAGATGGCCCCCCACGGGGTTTGGGGGAGTGCAGGACTCCCGTGTCCTTAATTGTGGGGGTGCTGAGACCCAGGACAGCTGGCACCAGTCTTGGTGGGGTGATAGGGGGCTGCGGGCAGCCCCGGCCCTCAGTGCGAGCTGGGTGCCTGATCCAGTGCGGTGCCGGTCCCATGGGTACAGGGTGAGGGTGATGCGGAGGTGACCGGTCCAGAGGGGGAGCGCTGACCCGCTCGGGTCGGGGCTGGGGAGGGGGCTGCAGGATGGCCTGCTGACTCCCCAGCCAAGGCCAGTGCGGGCTGCACCCCGGGGTGCCCCCAGCGATCTCACCCCACCGCCAGCTCCAACCCACCCCTCCCATCCCAGCCAGCGCCCCGCAGCCCGTTCCTGGGACCCGAGCCCCCGGCCCGGGCTGCTCCGGCACCCCTGCGGT